>MNCI01037278.1:27620-53586 GCA_015680685.1 Gnetum montanum
GTCGAACTCCGCAGATGGACTAGTTGTGGCACCTAGATCGTTAACCTTAGGTCGCAGTTCAGTGTCTTCCCAATTGGATTAGTATTAGCTTTGTCACGTATGGTTTAGTCTAGAGTGAGGTGTATGATGTGTTCGTAATTCTAATGCTACTCCTGAAGGCAGTGAAATGTAAGATTAACTAAGCTAAGCTAGGAGAAAAAGGGTAAGAGAATCTAATCTAGCCTAAGTGCGACAAGCAACCGATTCCTTGATCAACCGTACACATCTTGGACTTCGTGCATAACTACCACTAGGACTACCAAGCACAAGTCCTAGGTACACCACTAGGATTACTAAGCATAGATCTTGGCTACACCACTAGGCTACCAAGTTGTCACACTTAAATGCTCATAATCAAGTCATACTAGTTCCGGTTCTAGGAGTTTAAGGGTGAGAGGAACTAATCGCAATGAGAAACCAATTCCTTGACTAACCGTACACATTCATAAATGCTCGTAATCAAGTTGTACTCATACCATGCTACTGCAAGTAATAAATAACATTGAATAAATAAATAAACAAATAAATAACAAAGTGAATTCTGTAATGATGAAGTAATCTTGATCTTTATTGCCAGTCATGTGCATGTCCAAGTACGTCACACTCGAATAAAGACACCGTACAATTACATTCACCACACTGCGGGTAGACACTGGAAAAAATCTAACTTTGGAGGGATCAAACTGCCAGAGCTTCACTACTTCTAACTAGGATGTCTAAAACTGGGAAAGTCTCCTCTTATTTATAGACATTGCGGCCTACTGCGATATCGCATATGTGATATCACAGAGAAGACGTGATATCGCGACCCATGCGATATCGCGATAACTGATACAATAGGGCTAGGATATCACGGCTGCAATATCTCATCTAGCAAATTCATGACTCATCAAGGGTCCTTTGACATATGGGACATAGACTTCATGGATCCCATCACATCCATGTTCAATGAAAAGGCATTTATCATCATAGTAGGTGACTACTACACCAAATGGGTAGAAGCAATAGCCATCACCAATTGTACATCATGCACTGCTACTTTATTTGTATAACAAAATGTTGTAAATAGGTTTGGGATGCCATGTGCACTAATTTTTAATAATGGAACTCATTCTACAAGTGCCACCTTTTAGAAACTTATGTAACACTTGGAGGTCAAATATAAATTAATAGCACCCTATCACCCCCAAACCAACTAGAAACTAGATGTAACTAATAGAAAGATCGCAAAGACTCTAAAAATAACCATAAGCAAATATAGGAGAGACTAGAGCACATGACTCAACAATGCACTTTGAGCCTACTACTCAACATGGAAACTCCCTATTGGATACCCTTCCTATAAGCTGGTGTATGAAAAATTTCCAATGGTCTTGATTCAATCTGAGCTTCATACACTAACAAAAAGCTATGAATTGAATATTGACCTAAGCCTAGCACAAAAAGAAAGATTAATCAACCTCAACATGATAGACAAAAATCGATTAGCGGCCATACCTTTGAATAAAGTGCATAAGGCATTCAACAAGCAATAACATGACCTAAAAATATAGAAAGTAAAATTTCAACCTGGAGATAAGGTTCTATAATGGAACCCCACACATGTACCCCAGAAAACTAAATTCCAAATGTTGTGGGAGGGACCTTATATAATTGATGAAACATTTCATTCTAGGGCCATGACCATATGCAAACCTAAGAGCTGAAATAAAAAGTAGTTGGCCAACATCCAACAAATAAAGCCTTTCCATGAGCCCAAGCAAGCTAGTACAATAAATACCTCAACAAATCGACAACCATGCTCAATTTTATGGATCTATTCCTTCCAACTCAGTCATGGGGGAGGTGGCCATCCATGCTAATCATCTAGATGGCTACTCAATTTTTTTATTTTTTATTTTCCACATTTTTGATTTTACAATTTATTTATTTTACACCCTTTTTATTTTAAAATTTTTTTTACACAATTTTCTCTTTTACATCATCATTAGCATATTTAAATATTTCTTAAATATTTTAAAATTTCTTATATATTTTACTTTGTTCTGTTTGAGTGTGATTTTCAAGTTTTTAAATAACATATGCTTTATGCCAGCAAGACATAGTGTTGCTATAGCTATTACTAATGTACTTTTCTACTTAGTTGGGTGCTTAAGTGTTTTTCATAGATTTCTTACCATTCCATGTTGTAAAATAAAGAAAGAAATAAAAAAAAAACAAAAGGAAAACATTATGGGAATTCAAAGGACATCCCTTAGACAAATAAATGTACTACAAGCACTAGTTATTGGACTAGAAAGACATGTTACCCATGCTTGAAGGTCCCTTCTAACTAAGGTCCTCTCTCACTTCCTACTTCTCTTTCTCTCTCTTTATGGAATAGTGGTTGTTCTATGGGAGCACTCTTGGGTCTTAAGGGGATGGATCGGTCTTGGAGTGGTGATGTGAAGTCACTGAAAGTAGGTTGTTTTGGTTTGGACTAAGAATGGGTCTCCTTAGGTCATTTTAAATACAAAATCCACAAGGGACTTCTTATGACCTCAATCTTAGATCCCATTCCACCATCACCATCATCCATCTATGATGACCATAATTCACCTCACTATTAATGTCCATGTTCTTGATTCTGTGTCTTTGTTTGACGTACTTGAATTCTTAGGTAGAATCTTCTAGGTTTTGGTCCTTAACTCCCATTGACCATTAATCATCTATGGAGCCCATGGACTCCTTAGGTTGAGGTTATGGAAAGGAAAATAATACATGTTCCTACTATGGGGAGGATCCACTTGGATATCTCTTGGTTGGGTTTCTTAAGCACCTTAGCCCTAGGCATTCTTGGAAATAGAATCTTTCATACACCCATCTTCTACATTAGACCATGTGCTCCTTTACTTATTTTGTTAAATAAATACATTCTCTATTAAGTTTTTCAATTTTTGAGCTTTAAAAAACCCTCTTCAATATTTTTATCACATTGTTGGCTTTTTTGGGATTCCATGGATTCCAAATTCATTAAAAACTTCTTTATATTTTTTGAGATATTCCAATTTGACATTTTTGCCTATGGGTCCCATTGACATAGGGAAAAATTAGTATAAATATATGTAACCCCACTTGAAAATTTTTACATTTTCTCACAAATGTTGAGTTTTTCAAATTTTTAGAGCCAAAAACCCTTCGAGAGCTCATAACTTCCTAACCGTTTATCCAAATCACTCTGTTCTTTGACCCTACAGCTACCAGAGGTACACTCTTCATCATGGGGGCCACAAATGTGCCATTTTTTTATAGCAAAGTTTTTGCCATTTTTCTAACTCCCACAAGGTTTTAACTAAGAAATCAACTATTAAACACAAAATTACAAACCTTTCCAACAAGCTTTGGTGACATTTACAATAAATAATTAATAAAATAATCAATTTTCCATGGTCCAATCTTAGCCAAAGTGTAACTAACTAATGTGAAAAGGTATTCAAAAATTTAAAAGTTACACATTGTATCTACTAATCCATGGATGTGTTGTGATAGTAGATGGTACCAAAAGGAAGGCACATGCTAGAAGCAGGACCATCTCAACCAAAGAAGAAATGGCCTAGAATAGAAAGGGGCCAAGAACAGGCTCCAGAAGAACTACTGGTAACCCATGTCATGGGTCCTCTTAGGGAGGAGGTAGAAGTGGAATCTATCAAATAGATTCCAAAACTAGAAGTAGCAATGGAACAGACCCACCGGGATGATGCACAAGCACCACAAGAAAATCTAGAGGTGACCCTAATAGAGGCCTATGTGAATCAAATCAAATTGTGAGAGGTCCAAAAAATAGTGATCCAAGAGTTAAACTTTGGCCCATTCCTAGAGCAAGCACCAAAAGAAGTGTAGGACCAGCTAAAGAGCTCTCCCATGTGGCCAATCATCACTTCCATAAAGGATTGGTACATGGCAAAGACATTCCTATTTTGGAACAATAGGTAGCTTGGATTAATAGTGAAAATCAAAGACATCTCAGTGTCCTACTTAGCATGGGTATTTTCTGTAGTTATTGGGTTGCTAGAAACTAGGGAAAGTCTCACTAAGATCCCAATGTAGGCAAATCCCAACATCAAGAAAGAATGTGTTCAAAAATGCTATGGTGATGATCTCAAGGAGTTTGGCACACTTACACCAATAGAGAGGATTCACTACAAGATTGAGACCTTTGACCTCAATCCCATAATGAGGCCAAGAAAAATAATTGCCTTCTCTACCTAAGCATGTGCCCCTCTGAGTGGGAGATTCCCTATCAACCTTCCATAGCTAATCTATCTAGAGATGGAGAAGTGATTTAAGGAAAATGAACATAGCAGAAAGGCACTCCCCTTTCCATGCCTCATCAAGAAAGTTTGTTAGAGGGGAGGAATAGCCCATTACACCAATGATGTTGTTAGGCATGTTCTAGCCACCATTTGGATATACATGATGAAAGACAAGATGGTTGCAATGACTATCCAAGAAGAGGAGCAGCAACCACCACCTCCACCTCTCACTGAAACAACCCAATGGTTGCTGCAACTACCCAATGATTGTATCAATACCAATGATGGCTCTTAAGTAAATAGGAGAAACAAGTATGGATGAGTGGCAAGGACCCATCCATGTACAGACCAACAATAAGCAACCCAAATGAGGTGGCCTAGACAATCATTTTGACGGGTGAAGGTGGGTCTATTTTCTTGGCCCAAACAATGTAGCAGCTTGCAAGGTCGAATCCAAGCAGCACAAAGGTTACAATATCTTTTGTGGAACAATAGCCACTCATAGAAATCTTTGGGAATGTTGTGACTTTCTTCGTGTGCTTGGAGGAGGATGAAGGAACAACTATATTTGTGATGCAACACTAAGGGTAGGAGACTATTGTAGAAGTGGTTACTGACCATATTGCCAAAACTCTTAATGCACTTGTGGCATCTGCACTAGACATCACTGCAGTCAAAGATGTGCAAACATTTGCAAGAACTAGAAGCAACAAAATAAATGTAGCACAACATGAAGATCTGTTGTATTGACTTATAAGAACTAGGCAACAATTTCTAGATGTCTTTGACCTTCTAGAAAATATTACTACAACCTAGTTAGAGTTGCTAGAGGTAAAGAGAAATAATATCATGGTAACTTGAAAAAGCCAAGGAGCTAAATGAATGCTTGGCTATGAAAGTTGTTGAATTAAGAGACAAGATTACCGACCTTGCATTTATTGACCTAGCATTGACAAGAGATGAAGCTATGGAATAGCTTCACACTAAATTGAAAGGGGTTGAGGGTGCAATGGAGATAGTGGTGTTCTACTAACCCTTTGTAGGGGCTACACAACACAAGATTTAGAAGGCCTTGAATCATACTCACAAGGAGAACATGCAATTGACCATAGAGAACCATCTCCTATGGAATGTTGATGAGCATAAGTAATAATTAACCAATTTCATCCATTAATAGCAAGAGCAACTAGCCAGAGCAAACAAAAAACTAAGGAGATTGGTAGCAAAAAATAGAAATCTCTCCATGCAAGAGACTTGTGCCCTTTTCTCTGAAATTTGAGAAAGTCAAAGATCATTATAGAGAGCAGGTTGGTCTACAAAAGGAGGTAAATGAAGAAAACATCTAGCTGATGAATGTAAAAGAAAATGAAGCCATCCAAAAACTTTAGCAAGGGAAAGAATTGTTTCATCATTGATGTGATAAATGCCTATAACAAGGTGGAAATCTACATGAAGGAGTTTCAAATTGAGGAGACGATGGAATACATGGAGCTCACCAATCTCCATTATGCAAATTTGGCCATGTTGACTATTAGACAGCCATAGTCAAAACTTAAGAAATAGGTGGATAGCTCCTATTTGTTGTACAAAGCTAAGTTCAAGCATCACAAAGACACCAAGAAGAAGCTTGTGGTGGCAAACATTGAACTCAAAGATCTTAAGGGATGATTTACTAATGAATGATAAATTAATAAGAACCTAGCTAAGAGGATGAATGACTACTAGGAGCTATAGAATGTAGTAAGGGCATTCGATATCAAACACAAATAGTTCACTACCTAGTTTGTGAACATGAAGGAGATGTTTCCAATAATGCCCTATCCATGGGATATCCCCATTCCAGCCCACATTGTTGATGCCACATGTACTCTAAATGATCCCCAAAGCAAGGAGGAGAAGATGAAGGCATTACTAGATGCCTTTTGCCTTCCACTAGAGGTTGCAGCTATAGCAACATAGCCACAACCACCTCAGCTACCACACCTACCTAAAACCAACAAAGGTCCTTCAGAACCTTAGGAGGCTACAATGCTTGGGACTATTTGATGTTCACCACTATCTTCACTCAATTAGCGAATGTGCTATCCAATTTTATGTTGTCACATCTATATCCAGAAAAAGATAAAACATTTAATTACATATATGAATAACATAGATAAACACAAATTGACTATTTCTTCTTATGGTAAGGAGACTAGCTATTTAAAAAGATTGTAAATCCATACTAAAAAATGCCTTACAACTTAGCATCGACTAATGGCTAAGAATTTAGCTATACAAAGATTTTAAAATAGTATAAAAAGAGAGACTCTAAGTATCTATAATAGCGAAATTTTAAAGAAGACAATTTTATATTGTTCAAAGAACAATTACTTAAAGAAAGCAACTGGAATCAAAATTGTTCTTCACAATTTGGGTTGAAATGGGAAGCTGCATTTAGAAAATTAGAAAGGATAGTTTAGGTAAAATGAAGACCAAGAATGCACCTTAAAGAAGAAATGGTGGTGAAGTGATAAAGTATAACATGCTATCCAAAACAAAAATTGCTTTAAAAATGATAATATATTGAGAATAAAAAGAATAGACTAATGTAGAAAATGGTAAAGAAGAAGGTAACATTAATGGTAGTCAAAGCTAAATATAAGGCCTTTCATAATTTATATGAGAAACTATAAAAAATGAAGAAAAAAATGTATATACAAATAAGAAATAATCAAAAACAAGAAATGTAAACACATTAACCATGAAAGTAGATGATAAAATTTGGTAAAATGCAATGAAATTTTGGATTCATTGAGAACTTTATTTTAAAAAATCATTAAATAAAAAAATGTCTAAAATAACTACAGTTGGAAAAAATGTTTTATCTTCAGTTTTTCATTGTTTAATAAATATTTGCAGGTAAGAGGTTACTTACTTAAGTAACACTTAAGATAAACTAGTGATGCGTTATACAAAAAAATAATCCTAATAAATTTAAAGTAAACATTTTATAGAAAAATAATTAGACTTTCTATTTTATATGGTGTTAAATGTTAGGTTGTAAAAAAGAGGGATGAATAATAAATTAGTATGGTTGAAATGTGAATGCTAATATGGATGAGAGGAGATAAATTATATAATACAAATATCTTTTTAATGTTGCATAGAAAAGAAATAGAAGAAGGCTTAGAGTGACTTCTATTTTAGAAAATCAAGTAATGAGCCTATCAAAAAAGATTACCACATCATCATTCCAAAAACGTCACTCAAAGAAAGACAAAAAACCATAATAAAAATCTTTCTTGCAACAACTAAGTATGTTATGCATTCACAACAACAAGGTGCTTATAAGACTTAGTTTGAGAGAGATTGTGTATAAGCTAGAATAAATATTAAGAATGCAAATAAGAGTCATAGACAAAGATTAGTTAATATATATATATATATATATGCACTTCATTAGAACCAAAAAAAATGGAATTTATTAGGGAGAAGTATGAATATTTTACTTACACCATTAAAAAGAAGCTAAGATAGTTTTGGAAATGTTTTCATCATAAAGCCTCCCTATCATTTAATTTTTTTTCAAGATATTCTCTTATTTTGCAATAAATTATTTACATGAGCAGATGATAATTCTATTACTTTTGTTCAATAAGCACCTCTCCTGAGGAAGTTACAAAGGGTATTATCAATCTAGTATTTAGCAAAGTTGTAAATTCAAATGTTTCATATGCAGAATTATTAAAGTTAGTAGGACCTACTATTCATAAAGAAAATTGGCACAAATTAAATTCAGCAATGGCTGAAGAATTACATTAACATTGTAAAACTAGTAAAGCTATCTTATTATATAAGAAAGAGAATAAAAATAATTTAAATAATTATCAAATGATTTTTGTGAATAATATTTTTGCTAAGTTTTTGGGCTCCTTCTTGAAAAAAGAATTAGTTCTTAGACTAAATTTGACCAAGTTAGGACAAAGTGTCAAGTAGCTTTTAGATAAATTCACTCTACTATTGATTACTTAGTTACTCTAAAACACTGGATGAAGTTTGCAAAATTATCTAATAAAAAACTATGGTTATGTTTGCATAAAATCACCTCTCCTTAAATTTGATTGTAGCAACTCAAAGATTGTATGAGAAAGTGATTCTTGAAATTACAAAGAGAAATTCATTAAAAAAAATCTCACTTTTAGAGAAAAATTAAAGTTAAGCAAAGTTGTCCACTTTCTCCAACTCTCTTTGCTATCTTTATTGATGAAATGTTGCAATGGTTATGCAAAAAACAAGATAGTCATGTTATTAAAATTAGATCCCAAGCTATCAACCTTCATTTATATGTAGATGATGTTATTTTAAATTTCACCATTATAGAAGAGATGCAAAATATATTATAAATTTTAGAAAATTGATGATCTAGAGTTGGCAATTGGCTATAAAACCTTGAAAAATCTTATGAATGATTTATTTTAAAGATTTTACATATGCGAGACCATATTCTAGAAGTGATGTCTAGTAGTCACAAGGCTCAGTTGTTGTGGAAACTAGGCAAGGAATTATGAAGCTTTCCTTCAGAAATGACACGTTACATCATCACCTAGATGTTATGAAAAGTAGACAAGGGTTTTCACAATGAGGATGGTTGTGGGCAAAGAAACAAGTCCAACAATAAAAATTTAGATGATAACCTATAACCTTGACACAATAAAAAAAACCTCTATAATTATTGATGCCATGAAAAGGCAAAGAATCTGCATAATCTACCTCTAAGAAAAAATATGAAAAGGAAATAAAACTAAAGATTTAGGTTAGGGTTACAAAATTTTTTACTCAAGAAAATAAAATCACCAAAATGGAGTGGGCATCATTGTTAATCAATCTGATAAAGGTAAATTGGTGATTTTTCCATGGAAATCAAATTATGGGCATCAAACTTATCTTTGAAAATAAGATCATCAACATCATCAATGTATATGTTCCACAAATTGGCCTAGAAAATTTAAGTAATAAAAATGTTTAGGATTTCATGAATTAAGTGCATTAGGAAATTCCTTAGCAAGAAATCATATTCATTGGAGGGGATTTTAATGGTCATCTTGAATCTATGAAAATAAGATGTGTAGGAGTCATGGAGGATGATAATTTGGAGAGTGTAATCATATGTAAGATTCATACTACAATTTGCAAGTGCTTATGATCTTTAATTTTTAAATACTTATTTTAAGAAGATTATATAACATCTAATTACATACTAGAATGGCATAGATAAAATAAAAATTGATTATATTTTATTACACAAGAGAGACTAGGCCATGTGTGAAGATGACAAGGTCATGCCTAAGAGTGCCTTATGAATTAGCATCAACTAATGATTATGCATTTAGCTATATAGGGATTTAAAGGTAGCATGAGGAAAGGAACTAAATGCATAAAATAGTGGAATTTGAAAGAAAATAAAATCACCTTTTTTAGACAACAATTTCTTCATGAAGGTGTTGGTGCCTACTTTGGACCACCAACATTGATCTCTTCCTTTTGATGAAAATCACAAGGATGAGATGTTATTTCAAACTCAAGTTTAGGTGTTTGTTGGTTTTTGGAAATGCTATGGCCTAAATACCTCTAAATAAACTTGGTGATTATAGAAAAACTATGTGTTTTAAGCTATCATTGAATATAAACTTTACAATACTATGTACAAAGAGTTAAATAGGAAATTAAATTTTATGAAAATATTCAATCATCTGTACTTAAGTGAACAAAATTTCTTGCTATGTTAAACATATTTAGTCTATGTACTCCACATCATATTTTTTCTATGCAAACTAGCCTTTTGATGAGTGGCGAGGTACCCCTACACTCAACCATACGAATATGAGCATTCTCACGCGCGATCGGGTCGAACTCCGCATACGAACTAGTTGTGGCACCTAGATCGATAACCTTAGGTTGTAGTTCATTGCCTTCCTACCTGGACTAGTCTTATATTTGTCACGTATGGTTTAGTCCAAGGTGAGGTGTATGATTTGTTCCTAATCTAATGCTACTCCTAAAGGTAGTGGAAAATAATATTAACTAAGCTAAGTTAGGAGGAAAGGGTAAGAAAATATAATCTAGGCTAAGTGCAATGTGTAGCCAATTCCTTGATCATCCATACACATCTTGGACTTCATGCACAATTACCACTAGGATTACCAAGCATAGATCCTAGGTACGCCACTCGGATACCAAGTAGTCACACTTAAATGCTCATAATCAAGTCATACTCATTCCACGTTACTAGGAGTTTAAGGGTGAGAGAGAAAGCAGTAAATAATAATTAATTAAATAAATAAATAACAAATTGAATTCTGAAATGATGAAGTAATCTCAATCTTTATTGTCGATCATGTGCGTCCAAGTACGTCACACTCGAATAAAGAATGTCGTACAATTACAATCACCACACTGGGGGCAGACATGGGAAAATAATCTATCTCTAGAGGGATCAAACTGCCAGAGTTCCACTAAGGTACTAAACTAATGCCTAAACAAGGGAGAGTCGCTTCTTATTTATAGACATTGCGACGGACTACGATATCACGTACGCAACATCGCAGGGAAGACACGATATTGCATACGCGATATCATGGCCCATGCGATATCGCATCCCATCACCTTTCATCTAATGCTTAAGCGCAATTTCATAAAATCTATTACTAATTTTCATTAGAGAGAAAAGTCCATAAGGAAACTGGAAACAAATCAATATTCAATGGATTTTAGAAAGTAACATAGTATAATTGCATAGAATCTTAAATATTGAAATGAGATACTATTGACACGAGTAAATACTTTGAAAATTAAAGCTATTTTAAATTAGTCAAAAATAGTAAAAATTATTAAATCCTTTAGCTCAAACAAGAAATTTAAAATAAGGATACTATTGACATGAACAAACACTTTGGTAATCTATGCTATTTCAAATCTATGAGAAAATGCCAAAAATTATTGAAGATAGAGCTATTCAAGTAATTTAAACAATTCTAAGAATGAGATGCCATGAAAAATACAATCTTTACCACTAGCTATGCAACTATGATCAAGTAGGAAGATGAAAATAACTCATAGAATAGAAGAAATTAGGTTGAATCAATTTCAAACTTTGAAAGCCTTGTATCGGGATTTTCTCTTAACTTTAATTATGAGTCCATAATTTCTCTTGAAGATGATCCTTGGGCTACTAATTTTTCCTTCAATTTCTAGATCTCTTAAAAAAATCTACTCTAGACTTTATATAGCAGCCTCTAGCAATTACAATCTTTATAAGATTTTAAAGCTCTGCATGTCACATGTTCTCTATACATAATTATAGGTCAATGGACAATTTCTATGTTAATAAATCTTCCTTATTTTTTGAATTTTAGACCTTTGATTGATAATTACTGAACTATGATCATTGAGAACTTTAAAAGCTTGATTCATAAATCTGGCTCAGCACTATTGAGCTTCGTTAATAATTCTCTGAATACTTGTTTCTTCCACAATTGATTTAGTTGTGGAATTTTTTATTTCTATTAAAATAGTTTTTATGTAGGTTTGAACTCAAGCTTATTCCTTAGTAATTTTAGCCATAATCCCAGTAATTACCATCACTTCGTACATGTTGAAGTAATAGCTTTTTGTTAGCTCAAGTCTCATGTCTTTCTATACATCTACTGAATTAAGCTTATTAGTCTAAACTCACTTCCTTGAGCATTAATGGTCGCTTCATTCTCCTTGCTTGGAGCTTCCATGATAGTTTTGTACTATTCTTATCTTTGTTTTAGTTTTTAGCTCTTTTTGTTGATGTAGCCTTTGTTATCTTCATGCTAATGTTAACCGTAGAGCTTGTTCTTGAATCATTTCATTAATCTATTTTGATTCATTACATTGAAGAGCTAATGTGGATGAACTATTGTAGGGCTTCTTTGTAATGCTAATATTCTATTCTATGCACTACACTCCATCTTTGCTGAGCTAAATTAAAAAGAAAATGCTCATGTGCACAACATGTAATATTTTGTGGACCTAGGATGAGCTCTAACATGGCCTGTAGAACCACTTTTCTACTCTTATGTACAATCTATTTTTAACTTCACAAACTAGTAATGCAATACTCTTTGAAGTCACTAATGTGGTAGAGTTGAACATGAGCTTGTGGTATTCCTTTGCTATGGATGGCTTGGTATTTCTCCATGCATAATGGAGTAGGTGGCAAAGGAGTTGAGGATGGAGGTGTAGGAGTGGAAGGATCATAGGGTAATAAGGAAATGGAAACTCCTCCCTGGGAGATGGTGCTCTATAATATTCATGAGGGTAGTAGTGGTGTTGGAAGGAAGCATGATTGGAAGAGTCATGTGGAGAGATAGGTTGTTGAACATAGTACCTATAAGGATCTAGTTGGTAGTAAGGATATTGCTACCTTGGAGGTGGCACCCCCTATGACCATGGATGTTTCCATTACTAATATTGCTCATGAGGTTGAGGTGGTGCTCCACTTGGATAGTAGGCTTGTTGTTTGAATTACTGCTAATTTCCTTGAGGACAAGGCAACCTCGTGGATGCTTGCCATTTGGCTAATCTAGGATTCAATGCATATACCTTGGGTTCCTATAAGTATAACATAATAGGGCAATATCCCTTAGGATGTTCATATTGGAAGATGTCACATCCCCATCATCAGATTCATAGTCTGCAACCTCTTCTACAATGGCAACCTTATCCTTAACCTTGTGATGGTTACATTCAGCTTCCTATTTCTTTCTTTTGTCATGTCCACTACCTCCTTGATCTTTGTTCCCCCATGCAATTCTTAGATTAGTTTAAAATTTCTTGATCAAGAAGTCCTACATTTTATAAACCTTAGCTAATATTTCAAAGATAGATTTTTGCATTGGCAAGATTTTTTGATACACCACTTCATTAAGTGGTACCTCCTTCTCATTGTCATAGAAATGGACCTCCCTTTTGTGAAGGGAGGGGTCCCTATTGTACTCTTCTACACTTTCTCTCATTTTCACCTCACCTTCTTATTTTTCCACTTACTCAATGATCCTTTGGATCTGATGGATCCTTAGCTTAAATATTCTCCCTTGGGCATAGACCCCAAGGGTTCTCCTTGTTTTAGTTCAAAGTCCATCTATCATATGGCGTAGATACTCCCTTTGAGAATAGCCATGGCATAGACATCGATGCAACAAAGAGTAGTACCTACCCATGGCTACATCCAAGGACTCATGTGTGCCTTTCTTCCATCCTTGGATTTACCTTTTCAAGTTAGACACTTGGGAGTACATTTGGTACTTGTCATTGAATAGTTCAAGCATTGTACTTCACCTTAAAATTAGTTTTAGTTCCAAGGACCAATACCAACTTTTAGATTCTCTAATGAGTGTCCTAGGAAATAACTTCAATTTTTACCATTCATTCTCCATGTTGTATAAGGCATAGGCATCGTGAAAGGCTTGCAGATGATTTTGCATATCTAAATTATATCCCCCTTCAAACTTAGGAATATTATTCCTATCCAACCATTAATTTGAGTATCTTTCAAGTGCCTTGTTGATATCCTAATATCCTACACAATGTTTAACATGTTTCTTGTTGCCAACAAGGGCTCATCATAGTCATATTTGCCTTTCTACCCCTATCATGACCATGATGCCTATGAAAAGTCTTGTTGTCATTCCTTTATTTGTTCTAATCATCTTTGTGCTACTCATGCCCATGCTCATGATTAGTACAATGGGATCTATGATCATCCCTATCCCATTTTTTACCTCCATTATGGTTTTTTTTTTGCCTCTACAAGTATGATTAGAGTTGGAGGAGGAAGACGATGAGGATGAAGAAGGAGAAGAGGAAGGAGGATTAGCACTAAAGCAGTGCCTACTACTATCCCTTCTTTGGTTCCTACCCTATTCACCATGTTTTTTTTTCTTGATGCTTGTCCTTATTCCTACCATGGGTGCCTCCTTTAGAGGCCCTCTAATCATGGAATCAATTATTCCTAGAACTAGGATCATTCAAATTGGACTAAAAATGTTGGGTAAGGATTTCCTTATCAAAGAGAGGAGAGAATTAGTGTAATGAAAGCTTCCTAAAAGAAAGTCCTCACCTTCTTTGTATGTCTACATGAATAAGCGGGTATGGCCCTATTTTCCTTTTGTGGCCTCATTTCAAGCTTCCATTTGCTGCTCTTTCATTTTCTATGCATCTATGGGATGATAATCCTAATAGGCATGATCTTCAACTTCATACTTTGAGTTGAGTCCTACAATGCCTAGCCTATTTAGATTGTTTAATAGCATTGTAGAAATAGATTGGTTGGGAGGCAACACAATGTCGTCTTCCATGTCCCTCCATCATAACTACTCATCCTAATGTAGGATGAAGCTGAAGTGCAAAGTATATTCATCTAGATGAGTGTAGACCACCTTAAACTATTGAGGCATGGATGTCTTATGGCCTTCCTATCTTTGTTGATTGGAATTAGTCATGAACGATGGCAGAGAGTCTTGCCTATGAGAAGAAGCCATGTTAGTTCTTAAGAAAAATAGTGTGCATGTGTTATCATTATTTTTCTTAAGGATTTTGACTTTAGGATCCATTACAACATTGTTGAATAATTTTACTAACTTTTTAGGTAGTGCACGTCCCTAGCAATGGTGCCAATGATGAGTGATAAGTATACCCTCTACCCAACCATACAAATCACAAGCATCCACTAGCAATCTGATTGAATGTAGACTTTAGTTTTATAAATGCACATCATCTATGTAGTGAACCTAAGGACACAATTGTTGTCTTCTTGGTTCCACTTATGTAAATACAAGAGTATGGTTAAGTGTAAACAAGGCAAATGATTTCTATAAATTTATTTTTTATCTATTTTAGCATATGTGTAAAACAAAGTGATTAAGCAGTAATTAATCTAATAAATATATATTTCCTTAAGCTATTTCCTAACACAAGTGTTCAACACCACCTAGTGTACACATCCTAAACATGTTACAACATTGTTGGGTTATCAAGTGCTACCACTACTAGGATTACCAAGCATTAACATTATGCTCAAGGTGGTCATACTTCTGTGTATTAATTATTCATATTTAATCAAGTAAGGATATGGAAGTAAATTTCATGAATAGTAAAGTGCATTAAAGTAAACATTAAACTATTTCCAAATGTTGCAAGGTATTTCAAGAAGTTCTTCTTTATTGTCATCACACCAAAGTGTCCAAGCACATCAGTGCTTGAATAAGGATCTATATACTTCTTGACTACTACTGCAGGTACTTAGAAAAAATGCTAATTGTCATAGAAATAAACTACAAGAACTTCCCTAAGCTATTAACTAACTAATGTCATAAATGCAGTGGATGTGTGCATTTATATAGGCAAACTTAGATGCCACATTGATGCATCAAATCATGTGTTGACGAGGCTACGTTGATGGGGATGTGTCAACACATGCTTGTTGACACAACCCATTGATGATGATTCATCATAAGGGATATGTTTTGGGTGGGGCTCAAGTTCAAATTTACTCCATGAATAGGATTATATAATCACATATGCGTAATAAAATAAAAGATGCATAATTAAATGTGCATAATAAGGATTAAATATACATAACTAAATGTGTATAAAGAATAAAATATGCATAATCAAATACTTGTACATGCATAATAATTAACAAAAAGAGGTTCCTAGGTAATTGGATTTCAACATTTAATAATAAAATATCTAGAATATCTATGACTGATCTTAAATAGTATTGAAATAAATGTTAGAAAATTTTAAAATATCCTAACTTGAAAATTACTTTCACTTATGTAAGAAACTAATAACATAAACAATAGTAGTAACACATCTAAACAACATTAAGTTAAATAATTAAATTTATGTAAATTACTAGGTTGTGACACTCCTTCCAACATCTTAATGCTAGTTTTATTATGGAATGTTCAAGGACTTTATAATAGGTCATGAGAAAAACTCACTAAGAAGTATCTTTCAAATTGGTATTTATCTCCAGGTTTTTTTGCTGTAAGAAATTAAGATTTCATCTCATGATATTAGTTTTGTTGGTAAATGCATTTTAAAAAATTGCATTTTTTTTCTACTCCTCATGAAGTTAATAAAGCAAATGTTTTTATTCTTATTAATAAAAATTAGATTGAAAAAGTTTATTTGGATTATTTTTCATAGTGGAAAAAACTGAATTTAGACTCTATAATATTTATGCTTCTAATAATTTGAAATATCATTTAGAGGTTTGGAAATATTTTCTATCTCTATCTAAAGTTCCTTAGATTATTGGAGGTAGTTTTAATATGGTTGAAAGTCATTTAGATAGACTTTATATTCTTCTTCCTAAGATGTCTTTTCAAGAAAAAGAACATTGATGAAATTTCAAACAAAAATTCTTTATGATGTTATCTCTTTAGTTCCATCTTATTAAAATGAAAAGCATTATACTTAGTGTAATTATGAATAAGGAATGATAGAATTTGTGGTCAATTTTGATAGATTTTACATCTTTAATGTTTCTTTTTGGAAGCTTACAAGGAAGTAGAAGTGCATATAGATGCAAGTTTATTAGATCATTTTTTATTAACATTTTTCTCTTTGGTATTACTTATTCATTTTTTCAAAAGCATGAGATTTTTTGTAATAAAGCTAATATGTTCATAGGACCCAATGGGAAAAATATTAAATTATTTATAGAATATAGAAAAAAGCCTACTAGTGATATTGGTTGGATTGCCTAGTGTGAATGAACTACTTGTAGAGTTAGAAAATATGCTAGATGATTTGAAATGCAATTTGCTAAGCATAAGCATTAAGTTGAATAAGATCTTGCAAAATCTATAAAGCTAATGAAAATTCTTTTAGACTAAAATTACATTGATTTTGAAACCCAAAAATTTTTAACTAAAGCTAATTATGCTAAATAATTTTGGAATACTTTTGAAGGTAAAATTGCTCTCACTAAAAGTTGTATGGATTGGCTAAAAATAGAAAATGAACATTGTAAGAAATTTTTTAAATTAATAAAAGGAAAAGGTTAGGTACCTTAACCTAAATCACTTCATATAAATGATTCCATCATTAAATATCTTGAAACTATTAATAGTTTTTTGGAAAATCATTTTTGTTCTATTTCTTCTTTTGAAGGTTTTAGGAAGGAATCCTTCTAGGCCTCTAGTACACATATTCCTCATCTTATTACTGAAGTGTATCAAAGTATTCTTGAAGCAAAAATTACAATACAAGAATTCAAAGTAGCAATCGTTAGTTTAGCATATGGTAAAGCTCTAAGTTTTGATGATTTTCCTATTAAATGTTTTAAGAAGCATTAAAACATAATTGGAGATTGTCTCTTTTATGTTTTCCAAGAGGTCATTTAAAAAGTTTCCCTTTGTACACCATGAGCAAATTTTCCTTTAAAACAAACAAAATAAAAAAAATGAGGACCATGTTCACTAGCATTGTAATAAGTTCTTGAGTGTGATGTGGTCCAACAGCAATCCTCACCCTAACCTTTGTTTTCAATTTTAAATTTAAGTTTAAAAAAACAAAAAAACCAATGAAAAATCTAAAAGTTGTGGCTTACTATGATCTAACATGAGTTTTAGCTCATCCTCCTCATTAAGTTTTGTATAAGTCACTTGCTCAAAATAGTCTACATACTTTTACTCTTACCTTGTGAGAATATTGAGAATGAGAGCTTAAGAATATATATAATTACACATATATATCTATAGATCTTAGTTAAAATAACAATAAATTATATATTTAGATTTTAATGGTTGTTTGGATGGCCTATGTCGGTGTCTCTTTCGATTATTTGGTTATTTTGATCATGTTTAGAACATTATAGTTTACTTTCAAGTTTGCATTTCTTGTTTCATGTTGATTTTGTTTTTCCATCTATTGCATTTTCATTCAAAATTTTATGGTCCTTACACTTGCATGCAATTTGTAGTTCGGGGGCTAACTGTTGAGGCCAACCTCACCCATGCTGGGCATAGGGCCTTGACCAATAGTAATATCTACTGTGAAAATTTAGTATTCCCAAATGAAATGTTCTTTTTAAAAAAAGGGTTAAGGCCTTGACCTTGACTCTCCCTAGTATAATCACAATTCAATGGGCAGCCTGGAAAATTTCCAATGATCAATCGAGAAGACCCTATTGAAGCAACGCACAATGGCAATTGTTAAAAGAAAATTTCATAGAAGAAGTCTTTATAGAGCTCTCTGAACTGCCTTTCTTTTCGTTTCCATTTATAAAAAGTGAATACCACAATGAAAAAAAAACAAACAGACAAAAATAAGAGAGAATCAAGGGTAGTTCGCAAGGTAGGAAGATTTAACTTTACACTCTATCCACCTTTCTAATCATCAGTTTAAACCTTTCTACATATTTTTTATTCAATACCGTGGAGAATTATATTTTCAATATTTAAGCATTCACTCTTCTTGTCTCACTGAGTCAAAGTGCTTTTGTAAGGTGTAGTTGCGACAAAGCTTGAGTATTTTCTTAGTGTGAAATTTGAATATTTGTTGCCAAAAAAAAAGTATTTCGACATAAACCATAAAACTTAAGGGTTATTTTCCAACTCATTTTCTTATTTCAGTTTTCCCGCATTATAGTTGACATGGCAAAGGTAGTTGGCGATTTAGGGTTAGGGTTTCTCCCGCAGGGTCACTCTAAAAGGGGATTGCCAAAGTTGGCAACGAGGATTTTGGGGGAGGGTTCAATAGCCGCAAGTCTCTCGCAGACGGTAGTCTCTCTCTACATTATAGAAAATGGCAGGAGAACGTACACGTGAGATGTAGGTGGGTGGTCAACAGTGGCGGTGCTAGCGCGGTTTTAGGTGTAGCTACCACAGGACAGTGATTAGGGTCTCCACGGTCTCCACCAGCATGATACAGCAGTCTTCTCTCTTTTGCCGGTAGCTGGCAGAAAACAATAGCTGCGTGAGACGCCTGAATGATAACAGATGCCCACAGTGCATCAGTAGTACTCCAAAATATCACACAAATGGTGCATGCGGTAGGACATAGAAGATTCTTGTTGCAGTGGATGGCTGGCGCACACTGAGAGCACGTGGCTAATAAAGCTATGGGTGCATTACTCTTCCAAGTCAAAGTTGACGACGATAGCAGACAATGAAGGTCTCTCCTCTCCCAATCAGCAGGAGCAGTATATCTTGAGTAGAACCCACATCAGGAACCAGAAACCACATCAGGATCCAAAAACTCAGAGAACGATATAAACTTTAATTTGATTTGAATTTTGTTTTATATTGATTATTGTACTCAAAAATTGCAGAAATATTTAATTTTGATTTTTAATTATTTTACTATGTTTTTCAAGATATAATAGAATGTTCCTAAAATTAAATTTAATTTTTTAATATTTTGCTTAAAAATATTATTATTATTATTTTGTGCCATAGCCCTTTCTAGTTGAGACTATTCCCGGGTTTCTGTATCCATACGGGAGGTGCCCTAGGCGATAGTCTCCTAAAATGAGTTTTCACAAGTGTTGGTGGCATGTCCAAAATTTACGTATCAACAATGACATGTGGTAGGAAATGGGCTGCAACTAGGGCCAGAATTGGTAGAGCAACTCCTATTTGGATGGTCAAGCCCTGTCCTTCTGGGTCACCAATTCTAATAGGCAGACGTCACTACAGACAATGTGCCATCCTTTAATTGGTAATTAAGCCAAACCTTTGAAGCCTATACCTATTTTCGACCCACCAAAATTTATAAATAATATATATCTACATATATATATATTTCTTAAACAGACGTATTAGCTACCAAGTAGATGGTATGGCAGTGTAGCCAGCTTAATCTTCCAATCTTATCAATTACCTTTAGTTGTTGTCAATTACAGTAAATCCTTATTCTTGCTCTAAAATATACAGAGCAAAATGTATTGATTGCATGAATACCAGATTTCTATAATTTTAAACCTTCAAGTTATAGTCGTAAATTATAATGATTGATCTGTGCATTTTTGAAAGGATGCTATATTATAAATGATTTGTCATTCTTCACCAAATTATGAATTGTTTTAAATAAAGAAAGTGAAAAGATAGTTTGAGTTTTTGTTTAGCAGGCGTGGCCTCGTACTATTGTGGTACCTAACATGCAACCACAACTACATTGATGTTACACTGGTGGTGGGGTTACTGATGTTTTGGTTACTGGTTGTAACTAACAGAGAGCATGGGCCTTTTCTCTGACCGAAAGAGGGGGATCTAGGCAGGGTGGAGGACTTGGGGAGGGTGGAGGACAGGGGGAGTGAGAGAGCTAGCATTCTCTTTTCTATCGGTAGGCTTCTCTCTCCATGTATAGATGATTGACGGCTGGTGCATCAATAGTGATGCAGACAGCCTCACGGTGGTAAGCCCAAAACCAAGAAGCTTTAGACAACTCGCTTCTCTCTGGATGTCGGGGCAGTGGCAGACACCTGTAGTGAGTCAACAAGTAGGTCATAGATGTGCAAAACTACGGCAGATCCTCCTCTTTCTTCATGCTCCGCGTTGTAGGCTATTGCAGAGGATAGGATGATGGACATCAATCTCCCCTCTCCCAATTAGCAGGAGACCCTGCAACTAGTAGGGAAGGCTTTTCTAGGATAGTCAAAGCCTTCTCTGAGGATGCCACATGTATGAATAAGACATAGGAGGGCAGCCAATGATGACGTATGTATAGGAAACATGCTGGAAGCAAGTGACGGGCTCTTTCTAATTACATGGACATGGGGATGGTTGCTCCAACCCAAAAACTATGGTGCAGCGAGGCTGATGCATCTAGGAGCAATAAGAAGGAGGTCAAATAATGGATAGTCTATTTCTTCCCTAGCTTTCAATGGCAGCCAAGGAACAGCAGACAAAATGCAGCAATGGTTGTTGCATGCAGAGGCACTATGGGATTTTTCAACAACAAATGGCAGAGACGATGAGCAAGCAAGTAGCAGTGGTGGCCACATCAACGTGGTAGACAACTTCTACATTTCATTTTCTCTCCCCTATGCAGTAAAAATGGAAGGTGACATGCTAGCAATCACATTTCTCTCTCTTGGTCCACATGATAAACATGAGATCCATCTCCCTTTTTCTCATCAACTATCAGTTCGTGACTACAAGCAACATTGCGGTAACGTCCACAAAGAACCAACAACCGTAGGCAGGCAGCAATAGACCAAATAAAATATGAAATTTTCTTTTGGATTGTTTATTGTACTCAAAAATTGCACAAATATTTATTTTAAATTTTCAGTTATTTTACTTGGTTTACTATTTTCAAAACATTGCATAGCCTTCTCCACTTGAGGCTATTTCTAAGTTTACATATCCTGATAGGAGCCGCCCTAAGCAATAGTCTCTTGAATTATTTATTGTACTAAAAAATTGCACAAATATTTATTTTAAATTTTTAGTTATTTTACTTGGTTTATTATTTTCAAAACATCGCATAGCCTTCTCCACTTTAGGCTATTCCTAAGTTTACATATCCATATAGGAGACTCCCTAAGTGATAGTCTCCTAAGATGAGTTTTCTTAGGTGTTGATGTGTCCAAAATTTACGCATCGAACATCGAAAGTAGAGAAAATTTATTTTGGTTATCTTTTGTATTTTTGAATTTGAGACACTCTTTCAAATTGAAATTCTCAATTTTGTTTTACTGTTTTCAAAAAGCCATGTAGCCCTCTACAGCTGAGACTATTCCCAATTTCATACCCATATGGGAGGTGCTCTAGGTAATAGTCTCCTCAAGCTGCATCAACAACCAAAAATTACGTAAACACCACATGTAACTTTCCAAGCATGAAACTAAGTGGCATTGGATGATTTTGGGAATGGATATCTCATAACTAGTGAACAAATGAGCTTGAAAATGTGAAGCTATATCCTAGTGATTAAACTAATTAATTAATGGCCTTGTGCTGGGATTGTCAAAAATGGATTGTCATGTACAAAAAAATGCCAGGAAAATGAGCATGCTAAAAACTAGTGCGAGAAGAAGAGAATGTTTTCTAGGCAAATAAGAAAGCGATTAGAGTAATTTCAAAACTTCAGAGAATGGAGCTCACTAAATTGGACTGGGAAGGCTTGAAATCAAATATTCTCACTTTAATGTGTAAAAAATAATGCTGGGCGGTAAGAGAACGTGGAAATTGGATTATTTTTATTTAGTAATACAGGCATTTGATACTTGTTATGTCATGCATTCTGTAAAATTTCGATATGCCAGATCATAAATGCCTACTTTGTTCTTATTACTTCCGAAATGCCTCATTATGTAATTCTTAAGATATTTAAAATAAAATAGTCTGGCCTTTGCATGCTGTTGGTAGTAACTAATATATGTAGAATATATCATCACACCATGAACACTACAGGGTTCTAGAATCACATAAGACTAAGTTATCCCTACGTTCTTGAGGCCATAAGCTTCTAGGTAGAAGGAAAGGAAACTTGCAATAGATGTAGAAAATTACGTATGAGTCCTTTAATAATTTTTATTATTCAAAATATTGTTGCAATTATTTTGATTCATTCATTCTCCTGTTAAATTGAAATGTTACAAGGATGTTCTTGCATGTGGCTAAGAAGATATAATCTTTAGGGATTAAAAAACATTTAAAGAAATGAAAACTAGAAATTTTTATTAAGTCCATAATATTACAAATGATCTATTTGACCTTTACAAAGTCTCAACATATTTTTCAAGAAAACTAAAAAAATCATTGATGTAATGCCCAAAGCAAATAGAGTTAATTTGAAGAAAAACATTAAGCAGAGAACAATTAATATTATAAGTGAGCCAAAGATGGGCAAAATAAAAAGATATATCCTTTATCCTTTATGCTTTGTTTCCATAATTTAAAAATATTCTCTTTTCATTATAAATTGATTTAGTGATCTACCTTAATAAAGAGATGATGAAAGCACATTCTTGCTCTAGCAATTTAATTTCTTAAATAAATAGGAATAACATAGAAAAGATACTTTTCAGTACTAGACAACAAACCTACTTTAACAAAATATAAATAAAAATGCATTTTTCCTAATGTGTTTAACCAAATTTTAGCCAGGACTTTTTCTTTTATATTTCTCTAGAAGAGCCTTTTGTTTAAAGGAAGAGGCTTTACTATAGTATTCCATGACTAAAGTGGTAATTTTCCTTAATGCAGCCATCCATTTTCTAGTTTAAAATTCATTACCTCCTTAGCAAAATTAACTTCTTCCATGTGACTTAACTTTTAAGTATAAGCAATAAATTGACAAAGGGCTTTAATTTCAAGAGGAATTAAATATGCTTTTAGAAGTAAGATATTAGAAATTTCCATTTTCATTTAAAATTCACATATAAGAAATTGATTTTAAACATGCGCTTATTTTTTCCAATTATGTTTGGAAAGATAAGGTCCATATGTAATACAACCATATAATCAGCTAGGTTGGACAAGACTATGAAAAAGTTTCCTTGTGATCTCCTATGCTAAAATTTCTTTCATGTTACAATTATTTATTAGAGCAAAAAATAGATCTTGCATTCTAGTTGAACACCTTTGACTAATAAAGGTATTCTAATTATAATTACTAGTAAATTCAACTCTGTAATATGTATAAGATTCACATATATCAATTTTTTCTTTAGAAAAAAAAATTTACTTTCTATTTCTAAAACCACAAACTAGAATTTTAGTTTTATCAATACTAACTTTTATACTAGAATGATTACAACAATTGTGGAGGATATGAAGCATATACTTTACTATTTTATTTGATTTTGGAATCAAGGCCACATCATCTATGAAGAGAAGCATGTTGAAAAATAATCTATTCATTGATACAATATGATTATAGAGATATTTTGCATCCACTCCTCCAATTCATCTATAAATATGCAAAAATGGGTAGGGAACAATGGACAACCTTATTTAACTCCTGCTCAACTATTGATAATTGTTCCTTCTCTAGTAAGATTATTTTTAATAGGAATGTTAATTATCTTATAGATTCTTTTAGTAGTAGAAATGAGATTTTGTGGAATATTAATACTATTCAGTTTCTTCCAAAATTTATATTGAGGAAAAGAATTTTTTTCCAGGAGCACTAGAAGTTTTCTAGTTTCTAGTTTCCATTTCTAAAAACCTTTAACTAAAATGAATGATTTCAGTCTTGGTCAATAAGTTCACATGAGAGAACAAGAAGCCAATGATATAATCATAGTAGAGTAGGGAAATGACACATGGTGCTAGAAGATGCAAATTACATAGTATTACTAATATTTTGACTTGAAGAAAATGCAGGTTGCATAATATCATATCATTAATGGGTTGTGAAAGCTAACGAAGGAAGTGTCTTTATTGTGATTTAACTATTATGTATATCCATTGTGCCAGTTCATGCAGCTTAGATGACCATCATTAGCGATCCTTACATGTCCTTAGGTTCCACCCCTGCATGCTAGTGGATAGAACCTAGGAACACTTGTTTAAATAAAATAAAATGTGTTTTCATTCTCAACCAAATAGCGTATCCCGATGCATTTCAAACTTCAAGTAAATGGTTAAGGGTTCAAGTTTCTTTTTCACATTTAAACTATTGATAAGAAGATATACTTATAATTTTCCAGCAAGCTAAGTCTTCAATATGAATAATGTCACATACATGATGCATACTATCATACATGGGGATGCACGGTGGTTAAGGGTTCAAGGTTCTTTTTCACTTTTAAACTATTGATAAGAAGATATAATTTTCTAGTAAGCTAAGCCTTCAATATGAATAATGTCACATACATGATGCATGGTATCATACATGGATATGCATGGTGGTTGAGGGTTCAAGTTTTTCTTCACTTTTAAACAATTGGTAAGAAGATATACTTAGAAATTTTCAATGAATAATGATACATACATGTTACACACTATCATATATGGACATGCATGGTACTTAAGGTATAGCAGAGATACTTCCTCTAATGAGTTCAACTATAATTACATTGGCAAGGGCACGACAAAGACAAAGGCAAGCAAAGTAGAAGGAGCAGAAAAACTCTATCTAACATTTTAGCAAGTGGGAGGTTAGCTTAGCCTATGGCTGTGTTTTGACAAATGCCAAATGCCCAGAAATAGAAGATTAGAACATAATGGCTAACATGAGGCCTACACTTCCAGCAGAAGTTCCATGGAACAAACCATTATATTATTCATATTTCATCCTATTTGATTGTAGCTATTTTTGGGTTTTTGTTTCTAACCTATCCTAGAGCTACTATTGTAAGATGATAGTTGTTTGTACTCTGGATGCATGCATAAATAAAATTTAATTGACGGATGCATGCATGCATGATAAACTTTAAGAGAAGCTGGATCCTAGAGGTATGGAAAATGCCCGCATAGTAGAATACTTTGATTTTATTATTGCATGCACTAGCATGTTATATTCAGGAACAAATAAAGAACCGAAGAAAAAGAAAACACAGGCAACACACATAGCTTTGTGTGGCGTTTAAGTAAGCACACCACCGGAAATGCATGAGAATTGTTATTAAATAATTTTTGCTAGATACAATTATGGTTACA
>MNCI01037278.1:57423-75783 GCA_015680685.1 Gnetum montanum
AGACCATGGAAGAGACTAGGAACCGAAGCATCCAAATGCAAATACTGATGAATGAAGTGATAAAGTCTATCAAGGCAATGATGCATAATTCTAGAAGCCCCATATAAGTTTTCAAACATATCCCTAGTAATCCACTAATTGGTGAGACCAAGACAGCTAAGGGAAATAACTCCCTTTTGAAACCAGATGGTGGCTATCCTAGCATTTGAGGTGGCTAGAGGAGCAAGACGTAGGGGTAGCCACCAAGAGCAAATCTTAGAAAGAAGAGTAGGATTGATATGAATATTATTCCAATTCACATGAGAATGCAAGACCTGCCAAGCCTTCCAAATGCTTTTGAAAACATGTGTTCCAAGAATGATAATGTCATGAGGAGAAAGGATCCAATTAACAGGGTGGATACCCTTCCAGATAGACCTATTCTTAGGAAATGCTTGTCGAAGCCTTAACTGAAGGAGATTCCCAATAATATTGGGGGCATCCAGGTGCTGAATCAACCACTTAGTGACAAGGGTGAGACCTTGCTTAAAGGAGTTCAAAAGGCCCAATCCGCCTTTGTTCTTAGGAAGAGTTACTATATTCCAGGGTACACGATGAAAGCCTTTTTGGGATTCCTTAGATGACCACATGAAGTCTCGAAATAAATGTTTAAGCTTTTGATAAGAAACGTGGGAAGGGGCCCAACATGACGAATAATAAACATGGGTAGAGACACAAATAGACTTACAGATTAGATACTTACTGGCGAGGGTGAGGGGTTTGGTTTTCCATTTTTCTATTTTTCTTTCAATTCGAGAAAGAACTTGGTCCCAGAGCTCAGACGTTGGGCCTCTAAAGCGAAAGGGGATTCCCAAGAGCTTAATGATCTCATGATCTTGAGTACGCTTCCAACTATAATTGGGAAAATGATTGTAGTTATTGGTGAAGCTATAAACAGAAGATTTATGCCAATTTATGACAGATCCAGAGAGGGAGCAATATTGCTCTACTCGAGAGAAGAGACAATGCACATTATCAGCATTGTTTTGAATAAGGAAAAATGAGTCATCAGCGAAATGCATATTGAGGAGCTGATGTTGAGGAGAAGATAGATGAACCCAAAATAAAACATTGTTTTGAATATCCAAGCTAATTTGATGACAGAGAAAATCAGCCGCAATGATGAAGAGGTAAGGGGCAAGAGGGCAACCTTGCCTAACAGACCTATGAATAGAGAAGGGAGAAGTGATGCTGAAGGTAGTCGTGATTCATGCAGTAGCATCTGAGAATAAGAATTCTACCATATGAATGAACTTAGGGCCAAAACCCAATTTAGTCATGCTTTGGATAATGAAGTTCCACTTAATGTTATCATAGGCTTTAGCGTAGTCAGGCTTCATCAAGAGGATATCCTGACCCTCATCCTTAGCCCACTTAAGACCTTCCCAAGCAGCCACCATGTTATTTAATATGTATCTTCATGGAACAAAGCCAGTCTGCTGGGGGAAAATAATAAGGGTAAGGATTTTCTTTAATCGCAAGGCCAAACATTTCACCCAAATTTTGTAAACCACATTAAGTAAGGTGATAGGTCGCCAATTGGAGATACAAGTTGGATCTCCTGTTTTAGGGAGAAGACGAATAATCCCTTGGTTTAAGATTGGTCCCAAAGAGCCAGTAAGCGTAGCCTCTTTGATAACATGGAAGAGGTCAGAACCAACCAGATCCCAATGCTTTTGGAAAAATTCAACTGGAAAACCATCATAACCCGGGGCTTTCCCAGGGCTTAGGTTAAAGCAAGCCTGTCGAAGCTCAACTGGAGTAATATCGGCTTCTAAAATTGTCAGCATAGAAGAATTAACCAGTTTAGGATAATTTAGAGTGGCTGCCGCGAAGGATGCGGGATCCATAGGAGTAGTGGTGAATAAGGCCTCAAAGTGTTCTTTAAGATAAGAGAGAAGACTATTTTGGTCAGTGATAATGGAACCATTTATGGAGAGTTTATCTAAAGAGGGTGAAGGGGGGGATCGGTTAAGGTACTTAAAGAATTCCTTACAGTGCTCATCTTGAATGTTTAGCCAAGTGAGTCGACTTTTAATCAAGGCACCTTGTGCCTTATATACTTCCCAATGTTGAAAGGCAATACGGGCTCTGGCAAGCTCCCCTTGAAGGTGACTATTAAAGGGATCATCAGTTAGTTTGGTCGTAAGGTGCTCAATGTTAGAGCATATGTTGGTGTACTCTTGCCGAGAGCAAGAGGCAACTTCATTACCATAAGGATGGGCAAAATTCCTAACTCTACTAGTAGTTTGAAGCCACCAGTGGATCCATCCCTTTGAACCTAAGGGTCTTGGTTTAGTGTTCCAAAGGCTAGAAAGAAGTTGTTGGATGGTAGGAGAAGAGAAACATTGACTATGTAGCCTAAAGACATGATAATTCCGTTGTTGGTGGTCATTATGGATATGCATAGATAAAGTAATAGGGAAATGATCAGATAAGGTTGCGTGTTGGTGGACTTTAGTAGTAGAAAGGGTCTGCCAAAAAGAAAGCGTGGAAAAGTAATACCTATCTAACCAACTATAAATGCAAGACTGCCCCTTACGAAGATTGTTCTACGAGAAGCTTTTTAGAGAGCCCCTAGAAATGTCTGCGATGCCATCTGAGAGAAAGAAACGTTTCTTAAAATTTGACCAAGCTTGAAATTCGTGATGTGGAAGTTGAGAGAAAACACCCCCAAGCTTATCATGAGAGAATTCCATCATGTTAAAATCACCATCAATAATCCAAGGAATAGAAGGGAGGCTATGAGTGAGTTCATGGCACAATCGAGCTTGTTTGGTAGAGTAATTAAGGGCATAAATAGAACAAACTTTGAAGGGACCATGTGAGGAAGAGAAAATAGCCCAGGCCACTCGGTGACCTAAATTGGACCCATGCTGAAGGAGTTTGTCTTTCCAATAAGCTAGATAAAGAATGGCTGCGCCACCTTTGCCACACTCATGCGAAGTAGCAAGAACAGAAGAATGGGGAAGAAACCAATGGGTTGAAATAGATAATTGTTCGGTTGAGATCTTGATTTCTTGGAGGAGGAGGAAATCCAAAGTGAGATTTATGCTAGAGATAAAGTTGCTGGCTCTTTTGTGACGAAGCCTATCAGTTAGGCCTCGAACATTCCAAGATAGGAAGTTCGTGAAGAAGCTCTAGATGTTATGAGTGACAGGGCAATAGAAGGATCGGGGTTAGGAATGTCAGTTGTCATAGTAGTGGAAAGAATTTCAAATGAGTTGCTTATATTAACTGTTAAAGCTGGGTTAGTTTTGGGTAAAGGAGAGGAAGGAGGAGTAGTGGTTTTAGATGCTTTGGCCCTTTTCCTTTCTCCTACCATGAAAAACTCATCCTGTAAAAGTGAGTCTTGGACTGATTGTGAGTGGATGATTGGTGCTTTAGACCTGGCCTTAATGAGAGAATGGGATTGAGAGACTCTTGCCTTCAAGGGAGCAGACGAGGAAGAAAGGTGTGAAGCATTGTTAGAAGTAGAACCGAACTTAATGGGAGAAACTGGTGGGTTAGGTTAAGGAGTGACTACAGGAGTGGATTTGGGAGGATTGGTTTGAGATTTTTTCTTAGCTAGAAAAGGACAAGTGGAAATGTGGTGCTCTACGTGATGGCAGTAGCTACAGGAGTTAGGAAAATAAAAATAGTCTACCTTTTGTTTAAAAGTTTTTCCTCCAACTCCTAAGGATAAAGTGGTTTTCTTTTGGGAAATGTCTAGTTCGATATAGTAGCGACGATAGTGAGCCCCGTTAACCTCAATTCCATAGTCAGAGATGACTCGGCCTAAGGTGCTAACTATGTCTTGTTCAACAGGTGAAAAGATTAAAGAAAGATGAGGTAGCTCTACATAACAAGGGATAATATTAAAGGCTGGGTCACTAACATTGAAATCAAATTTCCAGGCTCGGGTGATAAGTGTAGCATTACGAGCAGGAAAAATTCGAAGAGAGAGAGCTTTCTCGATTTGAGAAGCCTCGGAAAGTTCAGCAAGGACAAAATTACGAGCATAATATCGAGCTTGTAAGACTTGAATTCTATGGGCTTGTAAAATAGTTTTAATATGTAGATTGATGGCTAAGGAGCGAGGTAGATAACCTACTATCTGAAAAGAAAGAAAACGTGCAGAAAAGTCTTGAGAAATAAAGTCAAAAATATCTTCAGGTAATAGAAAATCCAAAGATTCTCAGTTGGGAGAACTTCCCTGAGGAGAAGAAAGAGTAGCTGCTAAAGATTCGTCCATATCCTTGCGTGAAAGGAGCTCCTTGTCCATTGAAACTAGCTCAACGCCGGTAGGAACGTAGTGGCAGCCCTGGTATAACCCACAGCAATAGCATCACGATGTAGACCCTACTGCCCACTGCAACCGCTGCCCCATAGCCACTTGAGTGCAGCACAACAACCCTGGCTCACAGCCACCAAAGCGTGGCACTCATGGCAGAAGGTCGAGCTCTCCTAGATCCTCTTTTCCGAGTTTTCCCAGTGCTGGTTTCAGATCTAATTCCAGATCTGGGTTAATTCCCAGATCTACAAAAGGTCGGCGACAACAACAACGCATGATCCGTTGCTCAGGCCTTGCTCAGGTAGACCTTTGGAGCTTCAGATCTCGCGCCCAGTAGAACGCCCGCACGAACGTCATGCACCCTGCCACGCCCACTACAACTCAACCCGTGGAACCTCTGAAAAGTTCTTCCGAATCACATGCAACGAAGAAACTTCGAATCTGTCGCCGCAAAAATGCAAGGTAAATCACGAACGCTGCTGGCGCACGTCAGAAGCCTATATTAGATAGTGCATGACGTTACGATAAGATGTTTTACTAAAACATATCTGAAGGTGGGTTCATATGGCGACAGCCGTGAGTTTATCCGAGGTGGGTTTCGCGGACACAATAATTGGGATCGCTCCCCAATCAGCTTCATTGATGGCGCTGCTGCGCCTTTGCAAAATTCTGGCAATGCATTCAGAGACTCCCAACCGCATCTATAGTATATTATGATTATGGTTCATTGCCTTTAGATTGAATTAGTCTATCAACCTCTTTTTTTTAATAATATTTTTATTAATATTATTTACTATTGGGAACCAACTGTAAGTGGTAGCTCCAAGAAGCTACTTCAACTTGGCATTGTACTTTTGCATATATGATGGTGGAGATCAATTCCCTCAATTCAAGGTGATGGTGATTTTTATTAGAAAAAGTAATGTTTTCAGAAAAAGTAATGAAGTAAAAGAAATAAGTTGAAAAAAAACGTAGCCATGGTGGCATTGTCATCACTCAAGAAACTGGGGAGCCAAGCAGCCAGAATATCGCAAAGTTCTGCTATTGCACAACTTCAATACACAATATGCCAAACAAAGTCATGCTAAATGAAAGATTGTAGATTTCTTTTGTGTAACTTCTGATCTGTCTTTTTGATTTTAAAAAAAAAAACTGTCTGAATTACTTTCTTCAAATCAGTCTTGCTAGGTCTCTTGAGAGCAAGTTCTGGAAATTGCCTTGGCCATTTGAGTACATGACCTATCTGCAATAAAAAGTATTGCAGTGATATTTATATACACTGGTTTTTCTGCCTATAATTGAAGAAAATGTATTAATTAATCTGGAAATAAAGTTAGTGAAGGATAAAGGTGTCATAACCGATTCACAGGATTGAATGGAAACATGGTTGGAACCTCAATGATAAAAGAAACTAATTCTTCTGCTATGTAACTTTCCAAAAATTGTCAGCAACAGCCATTTTCACCTCTACTAATGAAAGTACTCTAGGTAATGTCAAAAAGTATTCCTCAAAATCTGTTACCCCATTGCGTTGTGGGCCATAAAAAAATCATGGCATGGAGTTGGACAAAAACATCTATCAACCTCAAGTGAGAAATATGCGGATTATCCATTACGTACTTAAATCGTTCTGGAACAAGTTTAAATTTGGTTCCCTCTGATAATCTTTAAAGTCAAACAGTTGAAGCTTATCCTAATCTGAGTAAGGAAGAGCATACGAGAGCTCACAAATTCTTTCCCCAGTAAGATAAGAATACAGTGACAGAAACTTTCCTGCATTTTAAAATTTATAATGTATCGTTTACTTTTCTGGATATTTCCATTTTTCTAAATAAAACCGTTTACAATGCTGAGCCTAATAACTGCTCTAATAAGCTAAAGCAAATTCCCTTTGTTATGTAAGCAATCCTTCCTGCCCTTTTGTTGTTAACTCGCACCAACCTTTTCAAACTGCAAAATGTTTTAAATTGTTAAATTCCAGATTGTTGTTAACTCGCAGCAAGCTTTTCAAACTGCGAAATGTTTTAAATTGTTATATTCCAGAAATGCTTCAGGATTTGCAGTTTTGTTTGAACTATGGAGGCTTACCTTGCTTGGCAGGCAAGTATATCTACTTGTGGCTGGACTAGTTCACTCACCCAAACAAAGCCATTTGATTTTCCTTGCGTCACACATGAGGCTTGAAAGCATCCGTAAATGGCCATGAAAAAATAAGGAGCAAGCTGATTGATCGAAGATAGTGTTCATTGTATCTTTCCACTATTTAAAGAAAAAAAAAAACAGATCATGAAGAGCCTTAGCTTGACTGAAGAGCGGTGATGTTGTTGTACCTCCAAATCTGTTTACAGAAATTTCAACGGAACAATTGCAAGCTCCGGTTAAAAAAGGAAAGAAAATGATTAAGGATAGGTTTGCCAAAAGGAACAAGACATCTCATGCAAAACAAAGAAGTAAAAGTGGACAAACCTATACCCATTCTTTTCCTTGGTTCCACAATACAGCACTGCTGGTAAAGATAAAAGGTTTTAGATAATCACAAAGATCAAATGTAATAATTGAATGCCAGAGCAGTAAGTTAAGGCTGGTAAAAGCTTAGTGTTGTTTATGAAACCTTGTTAACAATAGTTTGCATTGAGATTTTTCCTTTAATTCTGTGTTAATCTTAATCTTAAAGACACGCATAAAGCTGTGATAGTCCTAAAGACCTTTCAGTCCAATTCAACCAAGCATGCTGCCCAAAACTTATTTATGCTCAACAATTTATTGGAACCGAATTGTTATTTCTATGTACTACAACTTTCTATAGTTTAAGATTTACTATACAATATCTCCAGCTTCTTTATTTACTTATGTTATTTTAAAAATTTTTATTGGCCACTCCCATCATGGACATTTATGTATGTGTATTCACTAGTGTTTGGCCAATCTTGTCCAAGCTATTGAATGTAGCCATTATCAACAAAATTGTCCTGTAAAATCATCTATTGTTTCGCCAAGAAATGTTAATATGCGGGAAGATGGATTGACATGCAAGAAGGTGAATCAACATGCAAAGAGGTGGACCAACATGCAAGAAGGTGGACCAACATACAGGAAGGTAGACCAACATGGGGAAAGGTGGATTGACATAGGGGGAGGTGAAATGTCACTAGGAAGTAGCTATAAAGCAAAGAATGAAGACAAAGTCAAAAGGCAGAGGAGCGAGGGCCTTTTGAACAAATTGAGCTCTCTTCTCGAAAAGCTTCATCTCTCTCCTTTGAGGTGCACGCAGATGGGCATGGGGTCTCCTGGGGTTGAGAAACCAGTGGATGACTATTTTCTCTTTCTCTTTTTTTGAGGCAACTATAGCATAGCTAATGCACATGGATGGCGAGCATGGTGGGTGGGTTCCGTAGTCCTATTTCTTTATTCTTGGCAATGGACTACAATCTCAACAAAAACACAAGAGGCGGTGGTTTTCTTTTCCCTTTCTGTAGTAGACCCATGATAGTAGTAGATGTTGGACTAGAAATAGCAACATGTCTATCAACATGTGATAGTGGGATCTAGTAGCTCATTTTCTCTCTCTCTCTCTCTCTCTTTACTATGGTGTTGCAACAATTGACAGTAGCAGTTGCAAGTGCAGGTTCTACAATTTCATTCTATTTTGGTATGTGGTGCATCTACAGCAAGGTTCTCCAAACAGGAACAAATTTCCCTCTATTGTGCTAACGATGCGACACGTTCTATCTATGCATCAGAGACACATCAGTGGGCCCCTTTATCTAGCATCTTATTTCTCTCTATCTACTCCGGTGGCTATAAGCAATGTTGGCTATGGTAGCATTCACAACAGATTGACAATGAATGACGCTAGTAGCCAACGGTGATGTAAACATTGCCCATGCTAGGCACGGGCCACGTTCAATGCACATGTAGGCCATTATAGTGACAAAGTAGTCAGGATGCACAAATCTAATTCATAGGAATTCAAGAAATGCTATAAAGATTTTATGTACAAAGCAAAATATATGCAATTGAGGTCCCCAACATACATAAAAATATATAAAATAAAATTATGAATTTCAACAACCTTTTTACCATTTCTTCTTTGCTATTGGTTATAAAAGTCTTAGTGGGGAAAAAGCAAGTCATAGGTTCAATTCCAATGCGTTAGTTGATATATATGCCCCAAAAAAAATTTGTAAAAAGAATTTCGAAATTCATCTAGTTGATGTTGAGATTTTTAGTAAATGTAAATAAAAAAATCAATTTAGTTTTAATATATGGAAGATTAAGTTTTAGCTAAATCAACCTTACGTATTATGTATTTGGCTTCGACATCACCTACAACTCTTGAGACATATGGTTTCCTTAGTTTGATAGGAAAGATGACGTTAGATTAGTCTTTGTCAATTAGAATTAATTCACCTATTGCATCATCTCCTACTTCAACCTCGTATTGATCACCAACGTGGTAGGTGCTGGTAACTTGGCTGCAACATGGATCAAGGGCACACAAAGTTACATGTGGTAGCATATGAGTCGCAACTGGGGCTAGACTTGGCAAAGCAACTCTTATTTGGACAATCAAGCCCTATCCTTCGGGGTCACCACTTCTGACAGGCAGACTATCATTGGAGGCAACATGGCACCCTCTAATTGGTAATTCAGCCAAACCTTTGAAGCTGATACCAATTTTTGACCCACCAAAATTTATAAATAATAGATATCCACATACATATATATGTATATCTCTTAAACAGATGTATTAGCTACCAAGCAGATGCTATGGCTGTGGCTGTGGTAGTGTAGCCACTTAATCTTCCAATCTTATCAATTACCTTTAGTTGTTGCCACTTAGAGTAAATCCTTGTTTCTACACTAAAATATACAGAGCAAAATGTATTCATTGTATCAATAACAGATTGTTGTAATTTTAAATCTTTAGCTTACAGTCGTAAATTATAATGATTGATTTGTGCATTTTTGAAAGGATGCTATTTTAAGAATTATTTGGAGTTATCATTGAATTATGAATTATTTTAAATAGAAAAAGTGAAAAGTTGTTTTGATTTTCTGTTTAGCAGGCATGGCTTCATACTATTGTGGTATGTAATATGCAACCTTAACCATAGTGATGTTAAGTGGGTGGTGGGGTTATGGACATTTTGGTTACTCGTTGTAACTGATAGAGAACATGGGCCTTTTCTCTGATGCAAAGAGGGGAGTCTAGGGAAGGTGGAGGCCGAGGAAGTGAGAGAGCTAGCATTCTCTTTTCTATCGACAAGCTTCTCTATCCATGCATAGAAGATTGATAGGTGGCACATCAACAGTGATGCAGAAACCATCACGGGCCATAAACTAGTAGCTACAGATGGCGACCTTCTCTCTGGAATCTAGGGCAGCAGTAGATGCCTGTAGCAAGTCAGTAGGTGAATCATGATTAACGTGTAGACATGAAAATCATGCAGAACCGTTATAAATCCTCCTCTTTCTTTACACTACGCGTTGCAGGCAATTGTAGCACATGGGGTGGTAGACAACAGAGGTCTCCCCTCTCCCAATTAGTAGGAGAACCTATAGCTAGTAGGGAGACCTTTTCTAGGATGGTTAGAGCCTTCTTTGAGGATGCCAGAGTCTCTGTCACCAACAACAATGAGTGGTAGCACATCTCTTGAGCATGGAAGTCTCTCCTTCGACTACAGAAAATAGTAGGCACATGTACATAGCAATCACACCTATGCTTGAGATGCAGGTGGGTGGCCAATGATGACACGTGTATAGGAAACACATGGGAAGTAGCTGTCGGGCTCTTTCTGATTATGCACACACACGCAGACAGCTACTTCAACCCAAAAGCGGTTGTGCAGCAAGGCTGATGCATCCAAGAGCAATTAGAAGGAGGTGAAATAATGGATAGTCTATTTTTCCCTAGAACTACAGAACAAATGTAGCAATGGTGGCTATGTGTAGATGCACATACATCCTGGGATTTGTTGATAGCAAACAACACACCCAAGCTAGTGAGAAAGTGGTGATGGTGGCTACATCAAGGTGGTAGACAACTTCTATGTTTCATTTTCTCCCACTTGTGCATGGAGACATGGAAATAGAAGTTAACACTAGCAATCGTGTTTCTCTCTCTTGGTCCATGTGATAAACATGAGATCCATCTCCCTTTTCCTCATCAATTGGTGGCTATGAGCAACATTGCGGTAGCATCCACAATGGACTAGAAGCAGCAAGTAGGAGAAGCAATGAGATTAGATAAAATTTGAAATTTTCTTTTGGATTGTTTATTGTACTCAAAAATTGCACAAACATTTAATTGAAATTTCTAGTTACTTTACTTGATTTATTTTTTTCAAAACATCACATAGCCCTCTCAAACTAAGACTATTCCTGAGTTTCCATAACCATACAGGAGATGCCCTGAGCAATAGTATCCTAAAATGATTTTTTTAGGTGTTGACATGTCCAAAATTTACGCATTAACAAGCTAAATGGATTATGAAGCTTCAAGAACAAAATATTCAATGGAAGGTAGCAAGGTGAGTTAGAGGGACTAGTCTTGGCAAGTTAATGGCTAAAGATTAAACTTCAAAAAATTGTAGTGCACCTAAAGATAAAGAACCAATTCCTCTTCACATATTATCCATTGATGAGAAAAATGATATCCTATTTGCTCCTAATCGATTGTATGATCCGTGGTATGGGGATATCAAATTTTATTTAATCTTCTATCATTGTCCCTCAGACTTACCTAGATATAAGAGAAAGCTCTTAATATCAAAATGTTTGAAATTTTCTCTAATAAGTGGTGAATTATTCAGAAAGAATTTCCAAGGGATATACCTTAAATGTTTGAACCAAGAACAAGCTAACAACACTATAAAACAACTTCATGAGGAAGGACATATAGGGTACCACTAATTAGTTCATAAAACATGAGGGCTAGTTATTATTGGCCTACTATGATTAATGATGCTCATAACTTGGTTATGACTTGTGTCCAATGTCAAATATTTAAAGGTAAAGATTCCAAGAGTTGAGTCCCTTTACACCCTATAATAGAGACAAGACCATTTGCCCAATGGACCTTAGATTTTATTGGAGTGATCAATTCTCTACCTACTACCCTACATAAATTTATTTTGATGGCCACTAATTATTGCACATGTTGGATAGAAGCGAAAGCAACTAAAACCACATTGTCTCATGAGATCATTGGCTTCTTAGAAAATGATATAATCTTGACATACGGGTATCTTTCTGCTTTAGTAGTCAATAATGGGCCCGCCTTTATTTTCATAGAGTTTATAAATTGGGCTAAAGACCATAACATCATTATCAAGGTGGTAATTGAATATTATTCACAAGGTAATGGTTTAGTCGAATCCTCCAACAAAACTATATTAGATGGGATTAAGAAAATGATAGCCCAATACCCATGAACTTGGCATGAACAACTAAAATGGACAGTTTGGGCCGATAGGATTCATTATATAGAATCGATCAAGACTACACCATATGATTTAGTGTGCAGAAAAGAACCCATATTGCTAATAAATTTATAGAGTTCTACATATCAGTTCTTCTTAGACTACTTACCAACTGACGAGCATCTAATTTCTCAAACATATGACATTTGGAATCTAGAGCTTAAAAGTGTCAAAGTGATCGAAAATATGTGTAGTCATTAACAAATTGTCAAGAGATGTTTAGATAAGAAATATGTAGCTAAAAGTTTTCAAGTGGGTGACCTTGTCCGTAAGAGAGATAGAGCGTTCGGTCAAATTGGCCCTTAAACAAAGTTTTCCCCTATGTGGTTAGGTCCATTCCAAATTGTAGATGTCATTGACCCCAATGTGTACAAGATTGTTCATTTGCAAGGACATAGGTTGCATAGGAATTTTAATACATTTTATTTGAAACATTTCTACTCAGGTGCCCCACGTGAACACTTGGTAGATTCTTAGTTGCATGTTTTCTTTCCCTTTGCTTTGCATTTCATTTGTATATAGTTTCATTTCATATTTTCTTTGCATTTTCATTATTTTTTCTAGCATATTGGTTTGATATTTGTGGTTATCATATGATTTTAATAATCATTTATGGTCATTTGAGTTACTAGATGTTGGGTCAGCATAACACCATTTAAAAATAATGTAAGTATAATATAATATATACTATTACTATTATGTAAATTCTACTTTATATTATATACTTCAATAATGTTATGATTCTTCCCAATCGATTCCAAGGTTTTAGTTTATTTGTTACATTGGATTATGGAGCAAGGAATTTATACAAACTTATCATGTTATCATCATGATCATGTTAGTGTAGGATATGCATTGTTGGAAAATGGTTAGTCATAATCACTAAGTGACCTTGAAAAATGTTATTTTCCCTCTCAAAAGCCCTAACCCTCAGGTGTGATGATCCATGGCTACCTCGTGAACAACAGGGTAAAGTGTGTTCATTTCCATTTGAGAACCCTTAGCCACCCACGAGACTTGCTATGATGCCATTAAATTGTAATCAAAGGCACATACATGAGTGTTGAACTGCACCATGGGAAAAATTCTAAAGGGATCATGTTCTTTGGTAGTGCAGCTAATCGGCCAAACTTGTGTTGGAATTCCTACCTCAAGAATGAAGTACACCATGAGAAAAATTTCCTCAAAAAATAAAAAGAAAAAGAAAAGAAAAGAATGAGGACCATGTTCATTTGCAATGTAATAAGTTCTTGAGCATGATGGGGTCCAACAACAATCCTCACCCTAACCTTCATTTTCCATTTTCAATTTAAATTCAGAAAAAAGAAAAAAAAGGAAAAATCTGAAAGTTATGGCTTACTACATTCTAACATGAGCCTATCCTCCTCATTAAGTTTTGTAAAAGTCTCGTACCCAAAGTAATTTGCATACATTTTACTTTTACCTTGTGAGAAGATTTAGAATGAGATCTTCATTATATATATATATATATATATTTAAAATAATAAAATTATATATTTAGATTTTAATTAAATAAGATCGTGTGGTTTGGGTGGCCCATGTCTAATTCTCTTCTGATTATTTGGTTATTTTAATCATGTTTAGATCACTATAGTTTACTTTCAAGTTTTCATTTCCTTGTTTTGTGATGTTTTTGATTCGCTATTTATTGTGTTTCTTTTTAAAATTTTTATAGTTTTCATTACCTTTTGCACTTGCATGCAATTTTTAGTTTGGGGGCTAAGTGGTGATGTCAACATTGCCCATGCNCTTTTGCACTTGCATGCAATTTTTAGTTTGGGGGCTAAGTGGTGATGTTAACATTGCCCATGCTAGGCATGATGCCATGATCAACACACATGTAGGCCATTATAATGATAGAGTAGTCAAAATGCACAAATCTAATATATAGGAATTCAACAAATGTTATATTAATTTTATGTAAAAAGTAAAATATGTTCAATTGAGGTCCCTAACCATATGTAGAATAAAATAAAATAAAATAATGAATTTCAATAGTCCTTTTATCATTTCTTCTTTGCTATTGGTCATAAGAGTCTTAGTTGGGAAAAACCAGGTCATAGGTTCAATTCCAATGGGTTAGTTGAGATATATACCCAAAAAAAATTTGAAAAAAGAATTCTAAAAATCATCTGCTTAATCTCGAGAGTTTTTTTGAATGTAACTAAAAACATTCAATTTAATTTTAACATATGGAAGGTTAAGTTTTAGCTAAATCAACCTTACTTATTATGTATATTTCTTCAAAATAACCTACAAATGTTTAGACGTATGGTTTCGTTAGTTTGACAAGAAAGATGACTTTAGATTAGTCTTTCTCCATTAGAATTAATTCACCTATTGCATCATCTCCTAGTTCAACCTTGTGTTGATCACGAATGTGGAACGGGCTAGTGACTTGGCTGCAACATGGATCAAGGGTGCACAAAGTGATTATTGAGGCCAACCTCACCCATGCTGGCCATAGGGCCTTGACCAACAGTAATATATATTGTGAAAATTTAGTATTCCCAAATGAAATGTTCTTTCTAAAAAAAGGTTAAAAAAGGGTTAAGGCCTTGACCTTGACTCTCCCTACTATAATCACAATTCAATAGGCAGCCTAGAAAATTGCCAATGATCAATTGAGAAGACCCTGTTCAAGCAATGCAAAATGGCAACTATTAAAAGCAGATTTCACAGAAGAAGTCTTTATAGAGCTATCTAAACCACCTTTCTTTTCGTTTGCATTTACAAAAAGTGAATACTACGATGAGAAATGAACAAACAAAAAAAATAAGAGAGAATCAAGGGTAGTTCACAAGGTAGGAAGATTTAACTTTACACTCTATCCACCTTTGTAATCATCGGTTTAAACCTTTCTACATTTTTTTTCAGTATCGTGGAGACTTATATTTTTAATATTTAAGCATGCAATCTTCTTGTCTCACTGAGTTAGAGGGCTTTTGTAAGGTGTATTTGCTACAAAGCTTGAGTATTTGCTTAATGTGAAATTTGAATATTTGTTCAAAAAAAAGTATTTCGACATACACCATAAAACTTAAGGCTTATTTTCCAGCTCATTTTCTTATTTTAGTTTTCCTACGTTGCGGTTGACATGGCAAAGGCAGTTGGAAGTTTAGGGTTAGGGTTTCTCCCACAAGGCCCCTATGAAGTGGGAGGCCAAAGTTGGCAACGAGGATTTTGGGGGAGGGTTCAACAGTCACAAGTCTCTCAGTGATGGTAGTCTCTCTCTGCGCTATAGAAAATGGTAGAAAAATGTACATGTGAGATGCAGGCAGGTGGTCAACAACAGCAGTGCTAGCGCGGTCGTAGATGTAGCCGGCATGGGGTAGCAATCAGGGCCTACATGATCTCCACCAGCTTGATACAACAGTCTTCTCTCTTTTGCCGGTAGGTGGTAGAAAAAAATAGGTATGTGAGACACTTGGGTGATAGCAGATGCCCATAGCACGTCAGTAGTACTCCAAAATCTCAAACAGACGGTGCACGTAGTAGGAAACAGAAGATGCTTGTCGCAATGGATGGCTAGTGCACACTGAGAGCATGTGGCTAATAAAGCTGCAAGTGCATTACTGTTCCAAGTTAAAGTTGATGATGGTGGTAAAAAATGAAGGTCTCTCCTCTCCCAATCAGTAGGAGCAGGAGAACCTAAGTAGAACCCACATCAGGAACCAAAAACTCAAAGCACGAGATAAACTTTAATTTGATTTGAATTTTGTTTTGTATTGATTATTGTACTCAAAAATTGCACAAATATTTAATTTTTATTTTTAATTATTTTACTATGTTTTTTAGGATATAATAGAACTTTCCCAAAATTAAATTTAAGTTTTTAATATTTTTCTTAAAAATATTATTATTATTTTTTTGTGTCATACCCTTTCCAGCTGAGACTATTCTTGGGTTTTCGTACCCATATGGGAGGCGCCATAGGCGATAGTCTCCTAAAACGAGTTTTCACAGGTGTTGGGGATGTTTCCAAAATTTACGTATCAACAACTTTTTGGCTCTAGAAGGAGGGTAGTTTTTCAACCTTTTCTTTATTTTCCTTTTATGTTTCTTTTTTTAAAGAAAAAATGTTATTATCATTTTTTTACTACTATCTATTTTAGTTTTTGCCTCCCTATTTTTAGTTTTATTGCTCTATTTTATTTTTATTTTCAAATCTCCAAATCTATATTATAGAAATCCTTTTTTTTAATTTATTTTTCTGAAATTTAATTGAGGTGATTTAAATCATTTTACTTTCAATTTACTTTTCTGAAATTTTGTAATTTCAATTTTACTTTTCAAAATTAAAAGAAAATAAAAAAATAAAAATAAAAGTATAGCATTCAAATGTTTTTTCCATTTTCTTTATCACAGTTTATTAGCATTTTACATTTCCTGTTAATTTTCATTTTATGAGTGACTTTTCTTATGGAATATCTCAACAAAGAACTCATACTACTACCCCTAGTCAACCAGCTACTCATCAATTTACTTTGAGAAAACAACGAGCTTCACTTTTTCCAAGTTCAATTCCTAAAAAACCTCGAACTAAGATGGCAGCCCATTAACCCCCAGCTCCTTTAGTAAGAAACCCTTTTAATTTTAATAACTACCATGACATACCAAAATCCGTTCAAAACATAAACTTGTTCTTCGATCCTACAACTCCTACGAATGATGCCCGCTAACACATACAATGTTTTGAAACCTTATTAGGGATCCACAACATTGTACATAATGATGTAGCATGTAGAGTGTTTTTAACAACATTTAGGACCAAAGCAACCCAATAGTTCTTAATTCTTCCTAATTCCTCTATTAACACATGGCAAGAATTCAAAATCAAGTTTTTGAATCAATTTAATAAATTTACTAGCCCTGCTATCCCATCAAGCAACTTTACCAGCCTAAGAAAGCTACATGGGGAAAATGTTAGGGATTATAACCTTAGATTCCTTCATCAACTAGCCTATGTGCCAAATGAGATGCGACCACAACCAGATGGTATCCTCAACTTCTATCTCCCTACTATTGATTAATTCTTCGCTTATGCTATCAAATTTGATCCCAACATAACGAAAATACAAGGTGCAATGTCAAAAGCTATGGAATTAGAGAAAATAACCCTTATGAATAGCATCCAAACCCAATTTGGGATGATGAGTGTTAGTAACCCTATGCAATCAAACTCACTCCTACCAACTTTTCAAACATATAATATTATGCTGCAAGCTGTTTCTCCATCTCAATCAACTCAACCTTTAAGTAATTACTCACAAGGCCCCATGTCCTTTTCATTCTTACCATCCAACAATGATTTGAATGATGACCAATCAAAAGCCTTGATTCAATCCATTATTAACCCAAATGGGACATCGAATTTTGTTGAACCACCAAACCAAACTCAAAATCAGATGACCGAAATACTCACTTCACTACAAAGACTATCCAATGAAGTGGTTGAGCTAAAGATGAATAATAACAAAAGCCCTATACAACCAGAAAAACCAAGTGCATTAATCAACGATGATTATTGTCATCTTCATAATATGAGGTAACATTCTGAAAAGACTTGTCCTCAGTTCATGGCATTGTATGGTGACAATACCTAAGGGCAACAAAATGGAAAAACCCCTATCATGGTCCTTAATGTACCTCATCAGACAGAAAATGAAGAGCTTTCCCCATTAGAACAAGTTATACTAGGCGACCCTAACCCACACAACACTCGGCACCGCAAAATTAGTGACATTATGAATGCTCCACAACAATAAACTAGGAAAAATTCCTATACATGTCCAAACAGAAGAGTTCCTAGTCAAAACAACGCAAACAACCAATCCTGGTCATCCCAAATAATTGCCCCACAATGACCAAACCCCCTTTCTATACTTAGAAGAGTTCCATCTCAACTAGAAGCCAAAGACAAACATAAGAATTATGATTTGGTTGAGGACTTAAAAGAGTTAAAGCCAACATTTCGATGTATGACCTCCTACACTTTAACGAAATGAACGAAGTGATTCGGGATATGGTNCTAACGCTTTAGGAACATAAATGATACCACAAACTAAAAGTGTGATTCAACTCGATGGATCTAACGTACCTGTGGTAGGGTTATTAAAAGGAGCAAAGGTACAACTTAACTAATACCCTACATTTACATGTTATATGGATTTGCTAGTAGTTGACATGAAACCCACATATGGTGTGCTCTTATCTAGGACTTTTGGAGCTAAGTTTGGGGGCTTCTTTAGGTTAGATTTCTCGGAATTATTGATCCCTATCAAAGGAAAATCTAAATACATGACTATACCCCAAAAAACCTTCTACAAACAAGTAGTAACAACTTTGGATCAACAAAATCAATCTTTCTAACATCGAAATGCTAATATTTATGTTGGGGTTATTGAGGTTGAGTGTAGTGAACATGTTGAAAATGACTATGTGAGTGGAACTACAAAAAATCCTATCTCTTATGAAGAGCCCATCCAATCCTATCAAAGTTCTACAGAAGGTGAAGAAAACTATGGAGACACCTTGCCTTAT
>MNCI01037296.1:0-25095 GCA_015680685.1 Gnetum montanum
AATAGGGATCCACCTTGTTATTCCTCTATTTTCCTCCTCATCTTATCCTCACACTCATAAAAATATAGGGGTCCTAATTTTGTAGTATTTATAGATATGTAGGCAACATGTATTGAATATTCTAGATGTGGTGGCTGCACTAAACTTTGTACCAGATTGTGAGGGACTTGAAGGTGAGGCACCCACTATAGATACAATGCCATTCATCTACTAATGATATCTATAGGGTTGTTTATATGCTTATTTTGTAGTCCTTGTTTGGATTTATAGATGTTCTTCCAGAGGCATATACTTAGTATAAGAGATTTGGGTATGGTTCATGCTTCCTTCTAGGTTATTGAAGTAGAGGTTTTGCATTCTTAGAGGTATAGTCCCCAAGACTTCCATATTAGGTCCATTGAATCTTACAAAACTTCTTGGGATGTCAAATAATATCAAGGCAATGTTATTACAAAAGATCTCTATCATATGATATATACTAGGATGTATATTGTATTCTACATTATTGTACTACATAGTATTGCTCTGAGAAGATCAAATTCATCACTTATATATTTATAATGAAATGGTTACATTTGATCAAGGAATAGACACAAAAAATAGTTATTATTAGTTAAGAGACTTGATTATACATAACTAACTCAAATATAATGCAAAAAACCATATACAATGTTGTATACTATAATAGTGTCATTAACATGTTAAGCTTGCTATAACATACCAAATCTTTAACATAATTATCATTAAGGAAATAATAGAATTTATTGTTGGCTTAATAGATTTTACATCCTTAATGTTTCCTTTTACAAAACTACAAGAAACGTAGAAGTGCATATACGTGCTATTTTATTAGACCATTTGCCTATTAGCATTTTCCTCTTTAAAATTAATTCTTTCTCCTTTTGAAAGCATGAGCTTTTTTGTATGACTACTAATATGTTCATAGGATCTAGTGGGAAAAATATTTTAAAGCTTTTATGGAATGTAGAAAAAAGTTAATAGCAATATTGTTTAGATTGATTAGTGTTAATGAGCTACTTGCAAAGTTAGAAATTATGCTAGATGGTTTGGATAGTAATTTGCTAAACATATGCATCAAGTTGAAGAATATCTTGTAGAATTTATCAAGAACATATAAATTCTTTTAAACCAAAATCCTTTTGATTTTGAAATTCAAAAAGCATTGACTAAATCTCATTATGCCAAATAATGTTGGGATGCTTTTGAAGCTAAAAGTACTCTCGCTAAAAGTTACATTGGTTGGCTAAAAATTAAAGATGAATCTTCTAAGAAATTTTTAAAATTTCTTAAAAAAAAGGGATTAAGTACCTAAATTGGAATCCCTTTATATAAATGATTCCATCATTATAGATCCTAAGACTATTAATAGTTTTCAGCAAATTATTTTTCTTCTAGAATTTTTAGCAAGGAATCCCTTTAGTCCTTTAATTTGCATATTTCTCACTTATAAAAAAAGCTCATAAAAGTATTCTTGAATCATAAATTATAATGTCAGAAACTAGAGCAACAAATTTTAGTTTAGTATATGGTAAAGATCAAGGATTTAATGGTTTTCCATTTGAATTTTGAAGAAGCATTGGAACATTGTTAGAGATGATCTCTTTTATGTTTTCCAAGAAACCATTAAAAAAAATTTCTTGTTAAAAATATTAATAAAGATGTTATTCATTTTCTTTCTAAGAATGAAGATCTTCAACATATTGGTGCTTGTAGGCCTATTACATTTCTTAACAACACTCATAAAATTTTAGCTAAATGCATAGCTTGCTAATTCCAAAAGGTTATAGAAGATATCTTCAAACCTCAGCAAACTATTTTTGCTAAGGGTAGAGATATATAGAATAATGTTAGTGTAGCTTAGGAGAGAATGCAATGGGATTGTGATACTAACTAGGACATTGCTTTTATTAAGTTAGATTATTTTATTTGTTTTGTCCATACCCTACTCAATGATGCTAATGCTCAAGTTGCTACTAATTTTGGATTAAGTTCTTCCTTTTCTCTTTAGTGGTTCATTCATCAAGGTTGTTCTCTAGCTCCCTATCTTCATTGGAATCTTGAAATAACTTATTGGTCAGTTGTTTCTACATTTTATAGGGGCTCTCCATAGTAGAGATCACAAGGGGTATATCATTTAGAACATGTAGTACTTCAGTCATTGATATCGAGAAGAAGTATAAGTGAATTGTATGGTATATTGTGTATTGTGGTTGCATCTCAAAAAAAATATAAATAAAGATCATTATAATACATATTATACATATGATGTAAAATATTCCATCCTATCATAATGGGAAAAAGGAATATTTACATATTTTTATAATTTTATAAGTTTTCATGAATTTTATTTAAAGAATATAATAATGAATAATCACACACGTTGGAATCCCTTGATGAATAGATGCAATGATTACACATCAAATGTAATTAAACACACACTTACATTGTAATTCCTTATAGTGTAGGTGTAATGCTCAACCTAACATACATGCATTACAAAAAATACAATCACACTTGTGTTACAATCCCTTGTAGAATAGGTGCAATGCCTCATACAAGAAAACCAAATAAATGGCTTCTAAGTTGCATCCTTCATAGCCCAATACCAAGATATAGAGATATAGCATCCTTTGGACTAAGAAATTAAGAATTAATTAGTTAATTAAAGAATTCATTAATTTATGATAAATTATTTAAGCTCATATTTTTAGTATATTATTATTTATGGCACACTAACATTTGAAATTAAAAAAAGAAATCATGATCCTTATTCACTACATTAATAATTGACTTGGCTTCAACCAAACAGTTTTGGACTGCAAAAGAAAGGTAGCAATCTGATAGAGTCTTGATGCACAATAAAGTGATGACTCCAAAGAAACAATAAAAACAAAGAAATAAAACATACTTATCTAAAGGAGGAAGAGCTCTTCATGCTAAAGATACTAAGAAAAATGAGAAGAAAAAGGTAAGAAATAAGTTATATGCCCTGGTATTTATAGTTTTTAAACTTGTAACAAAAGGGGTGGGGTGTGCTAGCTTCTAGGCCCTAGGATTCACAAGGTCATGTAAGGGATACACTACCTTTTGGGCACTAGTCCTCTAGTCCCAAAATACAATCTCACAACCAAATAGAGACAAATTTGAGGGAATATATCTTAACTATCTTTTCAAAACTCCAATGAAATCTAAAAATCCCAACAAGCAATGGAACATGGCCTTGATATGTAAAAATAGAAAGGGAAGTTAAATCCTACGATAAATGCTTAGTTGACATAGCATCACACCTCAAAACAAGCCTAGAGGCCCTAGCCTACAAATTCAAGTATACATAATGACTCCCATACATCTAGGGTGTACAAAGGATTACATAATTGTCATTGAATTCTTTATTAACATCCCTTCTTCTATGGAATCTTTAGTATCCCTTCATTAACTATTTTAGTTAAGGCTATTGCTAATATTCATGGTAATCTTTAGATAAATGTAAATAATTATATGATTATCCATTTATGGTTTACATCTATCAATGTCTTAGGTAAATGTATGCCTCTTACAAATCATTTCCTTATTCATTAATGTATGGCACACTAACATTTGAAATTAATGTATGCTCCTTACAAATCAACGTGACATGTCCTTTGTAGAAGGCTTCTCTGGTATTTGTTGTACTACATGAAAGAACGTTTTCACATATTCTTTTGATGGACGGTTTTTCCAATTCAATATGATCATTACTTAAACTTGATTTGCAGTCTCTTCCAAAAATGTTGTTTCATGCTTTTCTACTGTTTGGTATGTTTTCTATAGTTCTTATCTTTAGCTCACATGTACTCTCTCTTCCATTGCATTCACAGGTGATTTTTAACATAAATAATGTTTTGTCTATTTACTCAATAGTTGCATTTCTTTCTGTTTTATTATTAGTTTTTTTAATCGTTTAGAGAAACATCTCATGAACTGATTAATTTGTTTGTGAAATTCAAGATTATCTAAAATAAGTGGTTTCATCAAGGAAATGCATGCACTTACAAGTTAAAAGTTCTACGTAAACTGTAGAAAGGGGAATTCCACTTCGAAAATATTAAATGTAAAGATCTTTAAACCAATGTACATTACTCAAATCCTAAATACCACATCATGTAGAATACAGGTTAATAGAGCAAAAACAAGTTCATTATTTAAGAATTAAAATAATTCTACATGTTCAGTGGAACATGTAAATAAATTGAAAACAAAATTAAGGAATAAGGACAAATATCTTCTTCTACATGCTCTACTGGAAAGTCTACGGGACACTCATAGCACTCATAGCAGGAAAAAAAGTTAACATAAATGCATTTTCCTGGCCACGGCATTGCAACTGAATCTAAGTATGATTCAATAATTCAAAACTTTTTGCAAAAATATAATATACAACCTATCCATAGTACAATTTTAAACCCAGCACCTCTCATACTCGAGTATGAGATGATGATCCTTAGTTTAAAATAATACATGGCACGGTGTATTGAGGCTGATACATAGCCTATTTGGCACGGTGTATTGAGGCTGATACATAGCCTATTTTCATGCAGTAAGGATTGAGAAAGCAGGTTGAAGATGGAGGGCGCTTTGATTTTCTGAGGGTGGTAGTAACAGCGAATACAACATAAACATTCATTTAGGCCAACAGGTTACAGTTGAGCCTGAACTTTGGCACAGCCAGGAGAGGATTCTTTCTGCTCACAACATTTCCTGCTCCTTCCTCCATGTCAATATCTCCATGGGGAGCCCATTCAAAAGTGTGGAAGAGCTTTGCAAGGCCAAGCAAAACAGAGGATAAAGCCATGTCAATGCCGGGACATACTCTCCTGCCTGCTCCAAAAGGCAAGCTTTTGAAATCAGACAGCCCAGATAAGTCCACAACATCATCATCCATGAATCTTTCAGGCTTGAACTCTTCCGGACTTTCCCACACAGCCGGATCTCTGTTCATGGCCCAGTAATTCAATATCAGGATGGTGCCCTTTGGCAGAGTGAAGCCTCGCACTGTGACCTCCTCCGTTGAAAAATGGGAAAATCCCAACGGAGTCACAGAGCAGAGTCTCATGGATTCCTTCACAATGCAGTGCAGGTACTTCAAATGCAAAATATCGGATTCCTGGACAAGGCGGTCTCGGCCTACTTCTTGATCAAGCTCATGCCGCAGTCTCTCTGCACATGATGGATTCTTCAGCAGTAGCGTTGTGGCCCATTCCATCGTCGATGCTACCGTCTCGGTGCCAGCCACGAACATATCCTGCAAGAATCAAATGAAATTAACAGATGACTTAATAAGAAATTTGGAATCTTTTTATCTTGCCTGAATTCAAAGTAAAGATGCCGATACGGTATGATATTATGTTGCAGAGATCATGCTTTTAAAAGTCAAATTATTTCTATTTTTAGGAAATCTTTCAAATAATGAGAAGGCTTTCTTGGAGCAGGCATCATGCCATTAAAATTGAAGGAATTTTGAAGTATAATCTATCTTGAGGAAACCTTGAAAGCTTTCTTGAAACAGAGATCATGCCCTTAAAAGTTGAAGGGATTTTTAAGTTTATAATTAATCTTTAAAAAATGTTTTAAAAAATCAGAACGCTAGCAATGCACCCTAAATGATGTTTAACTGAGGAGTTCTACTACTTATTATGACTTTGGGCAAATGTAAAGAAAAGAAACATATCTATTTGAATACAGGGGATGTAAGGGCCTCACGGACATGCAAACTATCTATCATGCAATAATCAAATGAAATTAAGAGATAAATTAAGAAAAATTTGGAAACTTTTAAGTTTTATGAATTCAAAGTGAAGATACAGATACAATAATATGTAATAATATGTGGTATGATTATGTTTTTTGAAAAGATAATGCCCTTAAAACTTAAAGCTATTTCTGGGTTTATAGCTTATTTTTACAAAACCTTTTAAATAATTAGAAAGCTTTCTTGAAATAGAGATCATGATCTTAAAAGTTGAAAGGATTTTAGAGTTTATAACCTATCTTTAGAAAACCTTGAAGGCTTTCTTGAAACAGAGATCATGTCTTTAAAGAAAAGACTTTTTAGTTTTTAATCAATCTTTACAAAATGTTTAAAAAAAATCAGAAGGCTACCAATGCACCATAAATGATGTTTAACCAAGGAGGTCTATGACTTATCATGACTTTAAGGAAATGGAAAGAAAAGAAATATGTATATTTGAATACCAGGTCACATAGAGGCCTTAAACTATTTATCTGGTGCTATTCCTTACCCTTTGCTATCTGGTATACATAACTTAGCACACTTAGTAGAGGGCAAATATCATTTTATCATCTCAGAGTTGAAATAAATACATAGATGGTTCAAAATTCATTATGATGAACAAATAATGTTAATTGTGCAATGCAAACTATGTTGAATATGAACATCACATTTTAATACTATGTTCCGTATTCGAGCACTTTAAACATAAACAAGATATTATAGTTACAAATTTGGTTGATTTCCAATAATACTTTGTAATTTTTTTAATAATGTTTTTGAAACTCATCTAATGTATATTCATAGCATTTAATAGATAAAGTAATAAAATTTCTATTTCAGTTTAAGAAAATTATCAATCGTGTCAATTTAAAATAATTATCATCTTATCCTATTTGTTCCCAAGAATATCATTTAGATTAAGATTCTTCATCATCTTCATCATCCTCCTAACCTTATTCTAACCAAATCAACTAGGGAAATAAGTTCTTTTTCACCATTCACTAATATTAAGAACTTTAAATATATTAAAAAGCAACAGAAAATCGTGTGACCTGTGCGGATAATCTTATTACCAGAATCAAAGCCTTGATGACAGTGGGCGTTACAGTGGGGTCCCTGCTAGCCAGCTGCAGCAACGTTCCCAGGAAAGTGGTATCATCTAAATTCAAACATTCTTTGCTTCGTCGATCTAACAGGCTTTGTGCGAATGCATCAAAAGTGGAGAAAACTTTCTTCATGCGGCAGATACTGGGGAAATCTAGGCAGCGCAGCCACGGCACATAATCTCCCAGCAGCGGCAGAGATATGAATTCAGAAATATGGCCCACAAGTTGCATGAGAGGTTTTACCAGCTCTGGAAATGAATCTCCAGTGAGTGTACGCCACATGATATTGAAAGGCATTGCCCTGAATGCAGCGCTGAGGTCCATGGCAATGGCACCTGCGCCACTGTGGCACCACAGGTCTGTAACCATGGCTNGGGTCGTTTCGGCATCTACGCGAAGGTGAAAGCACAGCCATGGTTACAGACCTGTGGTGCCACAGTGGCGCAGGTGCCATTGCCATGGACCTCAGCGCTGCATTCAGGGCAATGCCTTTCAATATCATGTGGCGTACACTCACTGGAGATTCATTTCCAGAGCTGGTAAAACCTCTCATGCAANATTTCAAGTTAAATCTCAAAAAATAGAGGTTCATTGGAGGTAGATCTTTCTCTTCATTCGATGCAACCTGGTGCTGTTAAAATCTAATATGCTTTTAGTAGAAAATGAAAATTCATGAGAAGTTTTTAAACAATCAGTTGTTAGCATAGCCTTAAGACTTTTGACTTGGGAATTCTAAGTCATGAGATCAATTTGGGCAATGCAGGTGCATAACTGGTAGCAAGAAGCTGCAAGGATATCCTTTTAGTTGTTGTTTTAGAGGGCTTAATGGTAAGCTGCTTATTTTTTAGATGGTAAGGTTTAAATTCCAACGGTAAGGTTTAAATTCCAACCTCTAGGGCTCTACTTAATTTATTGAATTGTGGATAAAGTAAGATAATGTGCACTGAATATGATATTTTTATGCAATAAATATGATATGATATATGCAATGAATATCATATGGTATATGCAAGGAGTGTGGTGTGGTGCACCCTCTAGGCAGCCATCCACTTCCACTAAGATAAAGGTTAGGATCTACTTAATTTACTAATTTGTGGATGAAGGACGATTATGTGCAATGAATATGGTATGGTGTAGGAAAATTAGAATGAATGATAATGTGGTGTAATGGTTTGGCTATTTTGTCATTGTATGGTTTAATGCCTAGTTTGTCATGGTTGTCTTGTTTCACTATCTTATGATCTTATTCATGAAATGTTAGCTTATTATTTAACAACAATTTGCAACTACGAGGTTGCAAGATTTAGAGAAATGTCAAAATAAAGCACACATACAAAATTCAAAACTTGCATTTTAATAGAGGTTGTAGGCATGATGAAGTAAAAATATCTACATGCATGGATTCCAATATCCATTAAAACACTAATTAACAATGTAAGAATAGAATCACACTACATTCAAGTTAAAACTTGGAGATGGAACAATGAGGAGTATGAACATAGAGTATGTTGATTGCATTTATTGTAAATGGTAGAAGATTATCAACATGTACTATTAGAACATTGCAAAATAAATTTCTTCATAAGAAAATGACAAAATATTTAGTTAGTCTTTATATAAGGTATTCAAGTTACTAGTGTTAGTTCTACAAATTTATGTAGATTCATTTTTAAGTTACATGACTATTGGACATATTTTTTGTACTAAAAGATTTATTGCTATTGATGTACTTTGCACAAGTTACTTTGTATGATAAATCCTTTGGGTCTATATATAAACGTAATAATAAAATTTCAGTTTCAATTCCATAATTTTTCTAGTATATCATATTGGCTACATATCTTGGGACACACCTACAGTACTATTTTGCATTTCAACACTCTCTTGTTTACAAGTATTTGACTTTGCAAAATTCGTAATAATTCTTTCTAAAATTTAGCTTTTTTTTTCAATTATAACATGTAACAAGAAAGGCTGGTAATGTTTTTCTTTGCTTTCAGCGTATTTCATGAATTTTAATACAACCACGCGCTATAATGTTAGCATCAAAAGTTACGAGGTAAATAACATAGTCAAAGTTCTCTCCTAGGGAGTCTACAAACGTGGAAGCCTTTCAAAGATAAACCAAATAAGATCAGCAAAACTTCCCTTAACAGCATAGGCAGCACAGAGATAGTCTAATGCCTTGTAAGGTAAGGAAGGCAATTAAAAACCATTGCAGATTCAATATCTATCATTGAATGCTCAAGGATCTTGCGGTCCAAAAGTCAAACGCAAAAAGATGACGCAATAATGCAACGAAGCCGATCACACAGATTCTTACAAGGCCTAAAATATTTTTGAAGGGAAGGCTAGTCATTTATTTAAGAAGGGTATACTTAAATCAGCAATTATAACAGAAGTGTTATTATGGAATGTAAAAGATCGTTCAACAAAATAAAACAGATGAACACCTGGATCGATCAAAAAGCCCTATGCATTTTTTTTAACCATCGCAACCAAAACCTGAAACTCTCAAAAGTCACGTGTATTAAACATTCACAGAGCAGAGAATATTAAATAAGGAAAAACAGAGAATTAAATCGATCCTTCGTACATGCTGGGTTGCTGGATGAAATNAACATGACATTGCCTTTGCAAGTCGTATGCCAACCGCTACCGGAGAATATGTCTTTTACGGAGGCCGTGATGCAGCTTTTGCACCCTACGGCGAGCATTGGCGCCAGGCCCGCAAACTCTGCGTCCTGCANCTGTGTCGGCCACCCGACCTTTGATGGGCACGAGCCAAGACATGAAGAATGCCTATGATAGGCAGTCCTTTAGGCCCGGAGGGCAAATTACCCGACACTGAAGTTAATGCCTTTGCATTAGGCTGCAGTTTCCATGCTGCTACAGCTGCAGCTGCCCCTAACAGCATGGACACTGCCAACCACAGGGGCATATCTTCTAGCACAGCCATTGCTTGCTTGTCTCTGCAATGAGGATTGAATTGAAGTCCCAATGCATTGCATTGGCTTTATACTCTCTCTCAAAGGAAGGCAATTATTAATGAAATTGACCGAAAATGCTGGTACCGTCTTTGAGGCCAATAGCTTTTAGAATTGGAGAGCCAACCAAGCACGCCAACTATTGCTGGTACCGTCTTTGAGGCCAATAGCTTTTAGAATTGGAGAGCCAACCAACCACGCCAACTATTACCCACGTGTTGATAACAGTATAGCTTTGACTAAGCCCATGGAGCGTGTCTTATAGCACTGCCATTGCTTACTTGGCTGCATGATTAGAATTGAATTGAACTTCCCAACAGGGGAAGACTATAATTAATGAAAGTGACCCAACCCAAAATGCTTGATTTTAATCCGGTGGCTTTTTAGATTTGCAGAGCCAATCAAGCGCGTCCAAGATCACCTACGTGTTAATAACATATAACTTTTCCTTTATCACACAAAGTAGATAATAGATAACATGGATAACATGATTATATGTCTTATACATAACATGGATAACATGATTATATGTCAAGAAGAGACAAACTTTTACCATTTATATGAGGGTTCAGTCATATGCCATGGTTAACCATGACCATTTTGAATTGTGAAGCCGTACTCTTGTAAAATCTTCACTCTTACAAAATACCAAATCAAAGTTATGGTCTTTAACCATCAATTTCAATTGGATAGGGTTTTCAGCTAGCTATAAGTATGTCTAGAGGTATAAACGTCAAGTAAAATTAAAAGCTATGTTATAATAAAAGATAATGTAGGTGACAAACAACATAAATTATAGCTATTTGACTGCTTTAAATATTAGCCATGTAATGATCTAAAAACCATAACATGTAACAACCCTGAGTTTCAAATCACAAATTACAGTCTTATCATCAATAATGCTGCATATTCAAATCATTATCATCAATAAGAATGCTGCATAGTCAAATCACAAGCAGCATATTCTTATCATGAATAATGCTGATAGTTTTATCAGCAGTAATGCTTTACTGCAATGTGAGTATTTAGTGCATAGCCTTATCAGCAGCGATGCATTAACGCACAAGGTGGATTTGAGTATGTAATCCACGCACAAGGTGGATTTGAGTATGTAATCCAGTGTCGAGTAGCTGTGAAAGTAAATTGATTGCATAGTTATTCTACGGATTACTTTTCAAAGTTATTTAAAATATATTAAAATTAAAATTAGATGTTGAATCTGTAAAATAAAAAGTATTTTACCACTTCAAAGGATCAAGAGGATTTAACCTCTTCAAAAGTATTTGACCGTAAAATTATTTACTGTTGCAGCGCTCGGTCAAAGAAGGCAGGTTATTGTTGCAGCGCTCCGGTCAAAGAAGGCAGGTTATTGTTGCAGCGCTCGATCAAAGAAGACAGGTTATTGTTGCACAGTAACCTGCCTTCTTTGACCGAGCGTTGCAACAGTATATAATGAATTTTCATAATAAGTGTCCTGATGCTTATAGTTCTTGAATTTTTAACGTTATGAATGAGTGTTTCATTAAGTGTCGTGATGCTTATAGTTTTTGAATTTTTAACGTTATGAATGAGTGTTTCATAATGAGTGTCGTGAATAAGTGTTTCATAATTAGTGTCGTGATGCTTATATAGCTCTTGAATTTTCAACGTTATGAACTGGAACTTGGAAGTCAACGTTATGAATGAGTGTCGTGATGCTTATATACCTCTTGAATTTTCAGCGTTATGAACTGGAACTTGGAAGTCACCGTGAAAGCTGCGGATTTATTCATGCCTTGTTCCAAAAAAGTACGTAACGGATAATAACAACCAAGGTAGGACAGTACCAACGGTATGAACTGGAACTTGTAAGGACAATAAATAAGGAAATTGTAAACAATTACTTTACTATTTCAGAAACTCAATTACTCAAATATTTTGTTTATTTATTCCAAAAGTTACAAATCATCTGTTAAACTGCAATTTCATGGAACATGAATATCACCCAAAGAAATTAGAATAAGCTTGTCAGCATGCATAAAATGGTACTGTAGAGAAGAAAATGGATTTTGTTAAAGAAACATTGTTTATGAAGGATGAGTACTCTCTAGAGAAGTGAATATATTTAAGGGAAATGACATATGTGGCCCAAATAGCACAAGCCGGCTGACACACAAGGTCCTTAAAGTTTGCAAACAGTTTAGTCCAAACATAATTCTTGTTGCTATGGTAGGTCTGTCAACCACCGCTAGTGTCAGATAAAGAAAAAAAAATAGAACAAAATAGGAGCAAATAGAGGCAATTGAATTTCATATTTTTATTCAACTGATAATGGTCTTTAAATAAGCAAATACATTAACTGAAAATAGCAACTAAATTCTAATATGAAGCAACTTCTAAAGAAAGAAAATAGCAACTGAATCCCTAAGGCCAGTTCCTAAACACTAGGACAAAAAAAAACATGTTTAACAATTAAATACATTTAACACCCTTTTGTAAATTGGAAGTTTGCAAACTATCACATGTAGACTCCAAGTTGCTTTTTTAGCCTCTCGAATGTTGATAACTTGAGGAGTTTGGTTAGAATATTAGTGAGTTGATCTTCACTCTTACAAAATACCAAATCAATAACACCATCATTGCATAGATCATGCAAGAAGTGAAATCTCACATCAATATGCTTGCTTCTTCCATGTAGCACAAGATTTTTGGATAACTTTATGGTGGAATTGTTGTCATAGAAAATTGTAGTAGCCCCTCTTGCTTGAATTATAGCTCATTAAGAATTTTTCTTAGCCAAATAGCTTGACAAACACAAGATGTTGCAACAAAAAATTTAGCCTATGTAGTTGACAATGTGATAATTGATTTTTTCTTGGATGACCATGAAATAGCCCATGTGCCCATCATAAAAACATATCTTGAAGTGCTCTTTATATCATCTTGATCTCCTACATAATCACTATTAGTAAAACCCACAAAATTAGATTTCTCACCTTTCTTGTAAAATAGCCTGAAATCTTTAGTCCCTTGCAAGTAATGAAATATTCTTTTAGTCGCCAACAAATGCATTTTCTTTGGAGACTCTATGTAGTTGCTGATAAGACTCACAATATGCATTATATTTGGTTTGGTTGCAGTCAAATACATTAGACTCCCAACAATTTGTTCGTAAAGTGTAGCCTCCACCTTACTTCCTTTAAGATCTTTATTTAGCCTCAAGAAAAACTCAATTGTAGTGCCTATAGGATTACAATCCTTCATCTTAAACCTCTCTAAAATTTCTTTGACATGCTTCGTTAGAGAAATAAAGATTCCAATGGGGTTGCACTACTTCCATGCCAAGATAGTAATGCATTTTTTCAAGATCAATCATTTGAAACTCATCCATCATTAACTTCTTAAATTTTTCAAATGAATCATTATCATTCATAGTGAAAATAAGATCATTGACATATAAACATATAATGAGCACTTTTTTTCCATCAATCTTTGTAAAAAGTGTATCTCATATGGACTTTTTTGAAATCCCTCATTAGAAAACTGGTATTTATACAACTATACCAAGCTCTTGGAGCTTGTTTTAGTTCATACAAAGCCTTTTTTTAATTTATAGACGTTATGCTCACTACCAAGCTTCACAAAACTAGGGGTTTGATCAATAAATTCCTATTCCTCCAAGTCTCCATGCATGAATGTAGACTTGATATCCATTTGACCATGGATTTTGTACTGCCAATGCAATCACCAATCTGATTGTATCATGCCTTGCAATAGGAGTAAAAAATTTTTTATAGTCAATCCCATATTCTTGCTTGTATCCCTTAGCCACTAATTGCACCTTATACTTGTCAACTTCACTAGTGTGCTTTAGTTTTGTTTTCAAAACCCACTTTAGACCAATGGTTTTGTGCCCTTTTGGAAGATTAACTAGCTCCCAAGTACCATTTCTCTCAATGGATTCAATTTCATCCTCCATTTTCTTTCTTCATTTTGATTCTTTAATAGCACTTTCAAAAGTTGTGGGATCACAATCTACAAACAAAGTAAAGTGGGTGATTGGATCATCAAACTGGTTAATCCTAGTTACATCATAATCCGTCATCCATAAGGGTCTTTTTCAAATACAACAAGATTCAGCTACCGCTGCTATTAGTGAAGTCTCAGCCTCCATAGTTCTTGGTGCTTTGAAGTTTGTAGTTCTAGGCTCTGAAGTTTTGGGTGCTATGGAGTCCAGAGTTTCACTATCAAAAATAATTGAAGTAGGCTACTATCCATTCAAATTCCAAGTGCTCTCTTAATCAAAGATGACATCTTTTCTAGTCACAATCTTCTTTGTCAGAGGATTATACAATTTATATGCATTGAATGCTTTACTTATGCCAAGAAAGACACATTTTCACTCTTATCCTCTAGCTTTTTCTTTAGCTCATTGGGGATATGTGCATAGGCAATGCAACCAAAGATTATGAAGTGAACCACTACTGGTTTCCCCCCACTCAAAGCCTCTTTTGGTATCATGTTTTGAACAACAAAGGTGGGAATTTTGTTCAAAATATGGATGCTCCAATTCACAGCCTCCAGCTAGAAACTCTTTGGACTACTTTCTCTTGCCAAGAGGCTTCTCACCATATTGATGATGGTTCTATTTTTCCTCTTTGATACACCATTTTGTTGTGGTGTATAGGGGGCTATGAGCTCTCTCCAAATGCCATGATTCTCACAAAAAACATCAAACTCTTTTGAATAATATTCTTCTCCATGATATGTACAAAGAATCTTAATTATCTTTCTAGACTCATTCTCAACATGTGCTTTGAAGCTTTTAAATGCATTAAAAACTTCAAAATTATCTTTCAAAAATTAAACCCAACTTTTTTGAGTATAATCATCAATGAAGATGATCAAGTACCTCATACCTCTATTTGCAGCTAGTTTTATTGGCCCACAAATGTTAGAGTGAACCAGCTCAAGGACATTTTTGGCTCTCCATGATTTTCCTTGAAAGAATTGAGAATGATGTTGTTTACCAAAAAAAATTCTTCACAAACTCTAGAAGAAATTGTAATTCGAGGAAGACCAATCACCATATTTTTCTATTACAGAGTCTTTAATCCTCCAAAATTCAAGTGGCCATAGTGAAAATGCCAAAGCCATGTTGGGTCTTTTACTTTAGCCTTCAGGCAAGATTGAGCACTTTCAATTCTTAATAACATAATTTATTGGAGCTAATTTGAACAATTGAAATAGGTCTTCTTGAAGGATCATAAATTTCATAAGCATCCTTCTGAATGGTTATTACATAACCCTTCTGTTGCAATTGACTAGCACTCAACAAATTACTTTTTAAATAAAGAACATAAAAAACATTAAAAAATGTTTCTACAACATCATTCTTGGTTCTAATGTTAATATCCCCTTTTCCCATTACATTTATAGTAGAATAATCACCAAAACTTACTCTAGAATGAAAACTTTCATCTAAGTAAGAAAAAGAAGACTTACATCGACACATATGGTTGCTGCAGCCGGTATCCACATACCATACATATGATTGAGACTCTTAATTGGCTTGAACCACCATCAACAAAGTCTCAGAATCCTTCTCTTTTATGGAATTTGAGTTCTCTCCTTTGTCATTGGGTACTTTAGTATAGCATTCAGAATGATAGTGCTTATATTTATGACATCTAAATAGTTCCATCTTAGATTTGTCAACTTGTCCTCTATCTTTACCTTGAAATTGATCACCATCACCTTTGAAATGTCTGCTACCATTTCTACTACCTTGATCTCCTCTTTCTCTACCTCTTCCTCTTGAGGAATAAGGAAAAGTAGAAGCCTTCAAAGCTTGCTCTTTAGAAGTTGAATTTTGATTCATCTTATATTCATGGACTAACAAAAAACTTTGGAAGTTCATCAAGGGAAAGTGCATCAACATCTTTGGATTCTTCAATTGAACAAACAACATAACCAAACTTGGAAGATAGGAAACACAATATCTTCTCAATAATAATCACATCCTCCATCTTCTCAACATGAAATTACATGTTATTAGCTATCCCCATTGTCCTTGAACAATACCTAGTAACAAACTCTTCATTTTTCATTTGTAGAATGTCAAAATTCCTTCTCGAGGCTTGAAGCTATGTGTGCTATAATCTCAAAGATCCCTAATATTTCTTCTTCATAGAATCCCAAATATCCTTGGATGTTTCTTTGGTAAGAATAGTCTCCATGATAGAATAATCAATTACTTGAAATAAATAATTCTTTTCCTTCAAATCTTTCAATCTTAGTCCCTCTAGCTCTTTTCTTTGTTCATTTGTGAGTGTAGCCTCAATTGTAGGTGCTACTACACCATCTTCAACAACTTGTTAGTACTTCTTAGACTTTAAGAAATCTTCCATCAACAGGCTCCAATGGTTATAGTGACCATCAAAACATGGGATGATAGGCTGTACAAAATTTTTAGAGCCATTTATGCACTACTGTGATCTTCTTTCTAGCCTCTTAAACTGAGTGCACTACTGTACTTTTCTCTCTAGCCTCGTGAACTAGGCTTTCTCTCTAGCTTCATGAACCACACTCTGATACCATTGTCAACCTTTGAGGCTGTGCATTGCTATCCTTAGATAAATAAAAAAAAAAGAAACAAAACAAAATAGGGGCAAATAGAGGCAATTGAATTTCACACTTTTATTTAACTAATAATGGACTTTAAATAGGCAAATACATCAACAGAAAATAGCAATTGGATCCTAATATGAAGCAGCTTCTAAAGAAAGAAAATAGCAACTAAATTCTTAAGGATAGTTCCTAAAGACTAAGACAAACGAAAAAAAACATGTTTAACAATTAAACACATTGGTCTGCCCATATATGGTTTGCATGAGCAAACAATTGTAGAGGGACAATTATCTTCAAGACTTTATGCTACATATAAATATAAACTCATACAACTCTCTACACTCACGATAAAATTATGGTAGATTTTGTTTTTCTAAAGTTTGAAATACTGATGGTTTTCAAAAAGACAAATCAAATACATGTCATTGTCAAGCCTAAAATTGGGCATGTTAATGCTTAACTTACTTAAACCTAATTAAATACTATAAACAATGCTTTAACTTAGGGAACCTCTCAAATAGGTAGTTTTAAATAAGAATTGAATTGTGGTTGGATGTTTAAAGAAAACAAACAAGGTATTTTCATATATAAATAAAAAAGTTAGAAGAAAATAATTTAGATGAAGGCTTAATTTTAAAAAATAGCAAAAAATTAGAATGAAATGTACCTCTAAAAACCAAAAAAAAAAATTATTAATAAACAATGATATATTCACATCAGTAAGACCCTAGTTCATGACTAAGAGAACTAGACACAAAGTATATTACAACATAGCTTTAAAACACTAGTAACATAGTGAAAAAGAAAGGCTATATAGTTTTGGGGTACTAATATAGGTTTTTAATCTTACAAATAATGTTGAAAAATACCTCTCCTTTGGGTAGAAAAAGGACTAGGCATTACCCTTTTGGGCTTTTACTTTCAGCAAGAGGCTTCTTATGAATCAAAATAAATCAATAAGTAGTCTAAATCACAAATGATATAGAATCATAAATCATTAAGAAGAAATTGGGTAATAGCACAAGAAGCATCCTTATATATAGGTAAGGAAGAAAAGAGAAAATTAATATCCATAGGGTACTTCATTCTATGATGATGAACTTGAAATAAAAAGTTGATATAAAGATTCATCGTTACCTTAAAATCGAAGCTTTCCAATGTAGAAATTTTTTTTGAAGTCACTTCACATATTTTATAAAGGTATCTAAAATGTGTATAAATTACAAGAAATATTTAAAAAATATAATAATTTTTTACATATGTTAAGAGACATAAAACATTTAAAATAAACACTTAAATAATATTATAGATGTTGGTGAGAGAAGATAACCAATAGTCTTTGAAAATAAAGTTTGTAGATTAACTCTACATATTCAAAGATTAACAAGAATCTTGTTCATGCTATACTATTTTTCTTTACTATTCACTGAGACCTTCTTTGATCTATGAGGCTCCACTAGTTTCAAAATTCTTGATTTTTATCCTTAACTAAGTATTGCCCACTAGAATCAAACTTATGACATTAGTTTTCCATTCCAAGATTCTTACTACTCAGGTAACACTACTAATATGTTTACTAGAAGAAATAGGTAGAACACTTGGATAAGTACTAGGTATGAGAGAAATTAAGCTAGAAAATACAATATATAAAAACCTATAGGTAGATACATTGAGCCAATTTCTAATAATTAAATTACCTTTGATGCTCTTTTGTATTGTGACTTCATGCTCTATATNTAATTAAAATTACCTTTGATGCTCTTTTGTATTGTGACTTCATGCTCTATATAAGCTACTAGAGAACATGTTCATTACCAGTTGCTACATATGTAGTTTGCTACCTCTAAAGCATGCCTTTTAGAGCATGATAAACATGCTACAACTACATAATAAAAAAAATTGAACAAAATAAGTGTTTACATAAAAAGATGTATAGGTGATGTGGCATCAATGTCTAACCCCTACCTATACAAGCATTCAAATTCAAAGTGTTTTAATGTTTCTACAATAACTTAGCTTTAATAAACTAAAGTATTAATAAAATAAACACCTATGTAATTTAAAAGAAAACATCACAATGCAAATTAAAACTTGTAATTTTAATATTATCTATACTCTAGAATTATATGATATAATAAAATATTCACCACAAGCCAAATGACTTTAAAGAAGGACCTAAGTTATGTGAGTAAGGTATTGCTTGCTTGGTTAGAGAATACAATTTTTAGTTTGCAAGTCATAGGTTTGATTCCAAGGAGTACATTAAGACATGTAATGCTTAGGAGAATAGTAAAAAGGCACCAAAATGATGATGATGATACCTAAGGTTTTTAGTATTATCTTATGGCTTAACAAAATTATCAAAAAATTTATCTAATGGAATGAAAGGTTTACGACCCTATCTCACATCATCTCTAAGTTTAATCATAGGTACTCTTATACTTTATAATACTTGTAATACTCTTGAGAGTCAATATTCAATTCAGATATTCAATTAATGCAAACTTTACATAATTCCAATTTTAGAACCTTACATAAAATAAAACAATGTTATGTTATACTATTTATGCAAAGTTAACTTTAAGTTATATATTTTCTAACTAATACTATGAGGGACAAAAATTTCCCACTAGATCTTAGATGAAGATGTTGTTTCCTAGACACAACTAAAGTTACTAAGAGGAGAAGTGGTGAATCTTAGCCTTATAAAAAATTAGAGTTAATCAGAGATTAGCGAAAAATCCAAAATTAAAAACTTAACCTAGTAAATAGAGTAGCTATGTAAGAAAAAATAAATAGGCATAAGTATTTTAAGGTGGTTCAACTATTATATTAGCTTGTCTACCTCCACCATAAAACTCTTCCTAGATCCTAAGGAGCAAAGTAATTCTATTAATAAAAAAGATTATAAGGCTTCCTTTACAATTTAAGACTAAGCACAACCACCAAGCTTGAAGTCACAAAAATTCTCTTTCACAACACAGAGAAAGAGGAAAATACTTTGGATTGTCTCAACATAGAGACTCAAGAGTTATTAAGCTTTTTGAGAAAAAGAAAATTGAGCTTTTATAGAACATAGACATAGAAAGAGAGATTGAGAAGAAGAAGAGAAGAACAGAAGAAGAAATTCTAGTTTAAGCATAAGGCCAAAACTAGAATTACAAAGTTGAGCTAGAGAACTTCAATTTATAGTCATTATTCTTTTTAGCCATTTTTATATGTTGGAGAAGCATGAGAAGTAATAAGTTGTAATTGTTACCAATCTATTGGGAAGAGTAGCTGAAGAAGAAGAAGCTATTTTCATTATATCTTAGCTTCCATTATTGAATTTAGTATGAGCTTGAGCTGAGCATTAAAAGCTTAGCAAAGGGAGGAGAAATTTTTTATTTTATTTTTGGTGTTAACAATTCCTTTACTTCCAACAGAAATAACAAGTTATGCTTGTATTAGAGATATAATTCTTTAAGCTTCAACTAACAACCTCCATCTTTTTCATTAATGAGGTTCAACTTACTTCCATAGTAATAAAGACTCTAGCTTTTTTGTATAATAGCTCTTTTCAATCTAAGCTTATAATGCCCCTTTTATTTTTTTCTATGTGGCATAGCTTTTTTCATTGTAACTTGTATAGAACCAAAATTTGGTTTTAAATAGTTTTAGCTTTGATATAGCTATTAAATGTAACTTATATTCTTCATGGTGAGCTTTCCTTTCACTTAGGGTGACATGGAAATGAGCTCTTTAAAGAAAACATTTCTCAAGCCTTTTAATTTTGATGGGTTTTCTATTTATTTTTTAAAAATAAGCTTCATTGTGCATGTGGTAAAAAGAGTTGTCATGGAAAAACCATTTTGGAAGAGCCTTGTAGAACCAAAAAATATTTTTAAAGATTAGTTCTATGAGCTCATGTGATAAGGCTCCAAGTAGAGCCAAAAATGGTTCTAAAGCTTTTCTAAAAAGAGATGAGCTTTTAATTAAGCCTGCATATATAAAAGAAAAGCACTTATGTGGTAGAGTTATTTTCAACTAGCTTTTGTAGAATCAAGAAATGGTTCTAAAGTCGATTCTAAATAAGTGCTCATTTCAAAAGATAATTTGGTAGAGCTAGTTGGAGGAGCCCTTCATAAAACCAAAAAATGGTTCTACAAGCTAGTTATGTTTGATGATTTCTCTTTGGGTTGATGTGGTAGAACCATTTCACATCCTTTTGTAGAACCAACAGATGGTTTTGCTAGGTGGTTATACAAGTTGAGCTAAATTAAAATTCTTTTACACACTTGCTTTAAAATTTTTTAACTTACCCCCCCTAAGTCCCATTAAAAAAAAAAAAAAAAAAAAGGAAGCTGATGTGGTAGAACTAATTCAAGCTATCTTTGTATAGCTAAAACCAAGAGCTAAGTTGGATTAAAAAACTATTTTAGTACACATGATGCTTAGTTGGTAGAATCATTTTAAACAAGCTAAGTAGAACCAAAAAATGGTTCTACAAACTAGTTCNNGGTTGGTAGAATCATTTTAAACAAGCTAAGTAGAACCAAAAAATGGTTCTACAAACTAGTTCTATGTGTTGATGTGGTAAAAAAAATAATTCCCTATAAGATAAAAGCTCAAATCTGCATGAAATAGAAGCTCCATTGTAAATTGAAACTTGTAACTAAGCTTAAAACATGCAACAATCTCCAACTTTTTGAAGTTGGGAGACCTCATAAAGTAAGCTTGAGCATGAGGAAGACCATACACAACCAAGAAAATCTTAAATGAGAGGAAGATCATATACAGCCAAGCAATGCTTGAATGAAAGGGAGATCATACAAAGCCAAGCACATAGGAATGGTTTAAAAAGTACTTTCAAGCTCAGAATCACCACATAAATCAAATTAACTCATACATACAAATTATAATCAAAGAATTTATTAAGCTTATATTAGCAAGCTCTTAATAACAAGCATCACATTAAGCATGAGAATCATATAGTTAGTTAAATGTGAGAAAATAATCACCATAACATAGCTCATAACAATGAATCTCACAATATAATTAATCAATTAGACATCACATCTAGCTAATCATATGTACATAGATCATCTTCTATCAAATAGTCAACAATACAACCTCTCTAAAAAAAGACAAAAAATACTCAATCAAAAAAAGGCAAGCTTAGAAATGTAATAAGATTATACAAAGAAATGATTAGAGAATACAGTTAATCAAAACACTAATACTATAGTCAATGCATATCATAAAAAATATGAAATCATGTTTGCTTTTATAGACAAAACAACTCATACAGAATCACATTATACATCACTCCTCCTTTTTATTAGAATAAGATAAAAATAAGCTTCTCTTATCATTAAATAGATCAAGTTCAAAACATAAAGATGAACATAGAAAATAAAAAACAAACAAGAGATACACATAAGATCTTAACCAAACTATTAAGCTCATGATAGAGATCTAATAATGAGGGAACAACTAGTCATACCAAGCATAAAATAAAAAACATAAAAGGCATAGAATAGATTAAAGAATCAAGAAACAACTTAGAAAGCATCATAGCTATGAATATTTATAAGAGCTTTTGGATAAATTAAGAGGATTTTAGAAATATTGGGAAAGAGTTGATAAGAGTAGAGATGGAGAGAAATTAAGCATTAAAAAACATTATATCTAGAATAGAGTGTGAAAGAAGTAGAGAAGAGTGAAAGGCTTAGGACAAATTTAGTAAGGAGGTGGAAAGGATTATGAGGCAAAAATAAATGAAATTCCTAGAGTAAGAGAGATAGAATCCTTTGGCATCCCAAACACTTGAAGAAATGAGAGGCTATATAGAGCAAGATATTAAGGCCCTATACTTCATCCATGACCTCTTAGAGCTGTTGCATCCACCAAGCTTAGAGCCAAAATCAAAGTAATCTTCTAGTCATGATTCCTATGAGGGAATGCTTGAATCCATAATATATAGCTCTACGAATTCAATAGACTTAGCATGGGCACCTAGTTCTTCTAGTGCTTCTTAAAAGTATCACGCTTTCCTTTAATATAAGCTTACATACTTCCTCTACAACAAAGATAGCTTATAATAAATTCCTAAACTAGTATTAATAGTTTTAGAACCTTATGTATGTATGGGTGAATTAGTTACATCCAACAATCTTCTTAGATATATAAATCTTTCTCTATTTAAAGCCTTTGTAAAAATATCTATCCTTTGTTCTTTGAATGAAATATATGATAATTTTACTATTTTTAGCTCCACTTGATCTCTTAGAATATGATATTTAAGCTCAATATGTTTAGTTTTATCATGAAAAACATGATTTTAAGAGATAGAAATAGTAGAATTATTATCATAATGAATAATTATTGAATTAGAGAATTTTATAACAAAAAGCTTTAATACTTCCATCATTTGAAGAATCTACATGTAGCAGTGTGAGGCTACATCATATTTGATATTAGATGATGATAACACCACAAAGTTCTACTTTTTTCCTAGCCATGATACTAATCTATTAGAAAGAAAATAATAATATCCACTAGTGGATTTCCAATCATCTTTATTTTTTGCCCAATTTGCATATGTAAATGATTGTGATTTACAAGTTCTACTTTTTGGATACCATAACCCTTAACTACTTATGCCTTTTAGATATTGTAAAGTTCCTTTAGCTTCAACCAAGTGTGATTCTTTAGATTTTGACTGATATCTAAAAATCAAGCCTATTGAAAAGCTATATTTGACCTGCTAGCTATAGCATAATGCAAGCTTCCCATGATGGATCTATATAGTGTAGTATTAATGTTCTTCCCATCTTCATTTTTGCAAAGGTCTACACTTGTGATAAGAGAACTTACATAAGTTTTAGCTTCTATCATGTCATAATGCTTAAGCATCTATTGAATATACTTTATTTGAGAAAAGAAGGTTCTGTTCCTAAGCTATTAAATATGTAGGCCCAGAAAATGAGATATCTCTTCTATCATAGACATTTCAAATTTTGATTTCATAGCTTCAATGAATTATTTGCCTAAACATAAGCTTCTTCCTCCACATTATGTAATCAACATAAACTTGAGCAACTAAAATCCTTATATTATCCTTTTTAATCTAAAGGAGATTGTCCATAGGAGCTTTCAAATAGTCATTTTCCGCTAAATATGAATCAAGCTTAGCATACCATATCTTGGGGGATTGTTTTAAGCCATATAAAAATTTATGTAGCTGATATACATGATTCAGCTTTCCATTATCAACAAATCCTTCTGTTTGTTATATATATATACTCTCTTTTATTTCTTCTTTTATAAACATTGATTTCACATCCATTTGGTAGTGCTTAAATTCTTGATAAGCTAAAAAAGCTAAAAGCATTCTAATATATTCTAGTGTTGCAACCCAAGCAAATGTATCTTGATCATCAAGTTCCTGTATATGACCAAGCCTTTTACTATTAATCTTTCCTTATTCTATGTTACTTCACCCTACTCATTTAAATTATTTACAAAGATCCACTTAGTTCCAATGACATGAGCTTCTTTGGGGCATGGGTTTAACTTCAAAGTATTGTTCTTTATAATTTGCTTCATCTCTTCATCCGTGGCTTTCTTCTAGTCCTCACTCTTGAGAGCTTCCCTAACTATTATAGGAATGAAAAAAGCAAGACAACATATTAATAAGCCATGATCCATTGTTTTAGCTCTATTCCTCCTTGTCCTTTGTTTAAGAGATGTCCTAAGGATATCTATCATGGAATCAAACTTATGTGTTGTTCTCCTTAGGCCATCATCAGGTGTAGCCTCTTGTTCTATTTCTAACTCATCAATTAAGACTGGCTACTCTTATTCAATCTCATCAGCTTGTTTAGATGCCAAAATTCCATCATCATTTTCTTCTTCATCTACATTTATACCTTTCTCATTCACATTTTTATCCTCTTTAGATAATTCATCAATCTTTAATATTTTTAAATTTAAGCAAAGATAACCTTTTGAATGGCTAGAATATCCAATAAACAAATCATATTTACAAAAACTATCAAGCTTGTAAACATTATCTTAGTATTTAATATAGCACTTACAATCAAAAATTTTGAAAAATTGAACATTAATCATTTTATCATACTACATTTGATAAGGATTCTTATCATTATTAGCTTTTAACAACATATGTTGATGATATATAGAGTTGTTCTAGTTCCCTCATTCCATAGATACTTTGGTACATTCTTCTTGTTCATCATTGATCAAATCATCTCAATTATAGTTTCATTTTTCCACTCTACAACATTATTTTGCTCAAGTGTTCTAGCTAATGATAATTTTCCCTTAATACCTGAGTCTATACATAGCTCATAAAATTCATTTAAGGTGAACTCATCTACATTGTTAGTCCTAATATCTTTGATTTTGAGCCTTATTTTAATTTAAAACTTCCTTTTAAATGCCTTAAATTATTTAAATATATCAAACTTTTTCTCAATACATGTTAGCAATGACATTCTAGTATAATCATCAATAATAAGAAATATTTACCACCATTGAAGCTGACTATATCGAAAGGTCCATAGGCATCTAGATGTAGTAATTCAAGCTTATCTGT
>MNCI01037298.1:0-44278 GCA_015680685.1 Gnetum montanum
TTTGTGAATTAAATATTTATTGACATTAATCTTTTCTTTCTTCATATTTACTGCCTCTCTTTAATTTTTGCTGTTTCCTTTATTTAAGCTAAAATAGCATATTTCTATCTTATTTTTAATAAAGGTTTTTTCACTCTTATTGATTATGGAAGAAGATAATCAAAATCCTTATGCTTATGTAACAAAGATTTTTTAGCAAAATCTTCTTATTAAGTTTTGAATTTAATTCTTTTCTGTATTATGGGTTTCCAGTGCATCAGCATGTGAAAGAAATTGGAGTGAATATGCATTTATTCACTCAACAAAACGCAACAGACTAGGCACTGCAAAGGCTGAAGATTTAGTTTTTGTTCCTTCAAATATTAGGTTATTATCTCAATCTTCTCAAGATTACAAAATGGGTCCTCATCGAATGTGGGATTATGGAGGATCTATGGATGATGGAGATGATAAATTTCCTATCGAAGTTCTATATTCTGATTATGAAAATATGTCTGATGATAAAAATAAAAAACGTATGAAAAATAATAGTAACAATATNTTCTGATGATAAAAATAAAAAATGTATGAAAAATAATAGTAACAATATGGTATAAACAATATTAAGTATGTTACAAGTTTAGCATGCTAATGTATTGAAAGTGCTCCCCTGTGTCCTTGGGGGGCGCCCCCCTCGCTTTCTGGGGGGCGCCCCCCCTGCCCCCCCTCGCTTTCTGGGGGGGCGCCCCCCCTGCCCCCCCTCACTTTCTGGGGGGGGCGCTCCCCCCCGCCCCCCCTTGACTGTTTTTGCTGTCTTGGGAGATGTATTGATTAATCTGGGGATCATCCCCTCTCTTGGTGGGGCCATTCTTGATGGCCCCCCACTTGTAATCTCTTGTAACATATTTGCGTTTTCAGTAATATAATCCCAACTACTTTCTCAAAAAAAAANGAATTATTTGGATTCTTCTCCCCGGATTTTAACAAAAATTATTTTGTGGATTTTATAGCGGTTTCTGGCAGCAAAAGCCTATTTTTTTAAATGGCAGGAGATCACATGGACCTAGCAGTGGGCTACACAGGCCCTGCAATGCGCCACGTAGTCCCAGTTCGCTACCTGTCTTCTGCGTTGCGCCAACGGCCTCGACAGTGTTTCAGGCATCCCCAATGTCATTGTGAGAGCTCTGGGGGATGGCCTCCATGTCAACGACCAGTTCCAGGACTTGTGCTCCAACTACGCGTAGCTCGAACCCACCACGTACATGAATGCTGCCATTGTTGGCCTTCTTGCACTCTATGATTCGCACTCTGAACAAGTTTATTTACATGGAAACAGCAAACCTCTGTAACTACCTGAACACATGGCAGATAAGAGAGCTATTTCATGTTGTTGCCGATTACTGTAAAATCATGGAAGAAATAGTTCAAGAAAGATGAAATGTTGAAAGGATTTATGGGTCTTTGGAACCCGATGACTAGTTTTGGGTCCTTCTGGTACTTTTGGAGTGGCTTTGTTTTTTGGTAGACGGATACAGAAAATGTGTTTGTTGAGTCTCGCCTTGTGTTGCTCATGATACAAGTCTCTGTTGCAGCGTTGCTTACTGTACATAACCCAAAAACTATGCAGAGTAGAACGGCTGAAGGAACAAATCCTAGGCTCATATACGCTTTTGTACATCCTCAAGAGTCGCTTCAGTATCATTGCAGCTATGGTTGACAACCTGAGATGCATCTGGATAACAAAGAGTAGGAACATGAGGTCCTGGCTGATTGTAACATAAAGCTGAATTATTGATCAATGAAGGATTTAACCCCGGAGGGAGGTCCATATTTGCAATATTGGCTATCATTAAGTTTGACGTATTAACCATGTCCTTCGCAACAGCATTGCTTTGGCTCAAAGATTCCCTTGCCTTATTGACATCCACGCAGGGTAGAATTTTGTCCAGGGATGTTTTCACAGAGAGACAGTTCACCCAATCTTCCATAGCGAAATAGGTATCCCCAACAACATTTTTTATGCAAATAAATACTTCACAAAGAATGAACGTTGCTGTCAAAACCCATGCAAAGAGAACTACTACATGAATGAGGTTTCACCCAAGAACAAATAAAATAAGCCCAAGAAAAGCCAGAGCGAGCCAACATTATTGCAACAATTGCAAGAAGAAAGTAATGCACAATGTTAAGAAACGTTTTAATGTCATCCAAATTTACGTATGTAAGAATTGAAGCAGACTATCTTTTTCGTCATATCATCAATTAATTCCTTATTCCTCTCTGCAAGCAACATTTGATCTACACTTGTAATTTTGACGAGACCAAGGTACCCTGTTATTATTTTTAGCGTTCTTACATCGTCCAGGCTGACCAACGTTGCCGCCCTCTCTCATTGCTGTACACCATTCCGCCATTCCGTTGCACCGCTGTAGAAACCCTCCTTACCGTGTAGCACTCTCGGCTGTGCCGCCTAGCCTTGCTTACAAAATGAACTAATAAAAAATTTATTACTAAATTTGCCATACCTTATGTTATATTTGTTCAATTTTACCTTGATATTACTTCATTTTGCATTGTTTTACCAAGTTCTACCTTGTTTTTCGCCTCATAACGACCCTGCCAATGAAATAGGTCCCTATCACCAAGGCCTAAAACTAGCAATGCCACGACCCGCCAAGGCCTAAAATTGGCAATGCCATAGCCCATTAAGGCTTAAAAATGGCAAAATGTGACCTCAATTGACCATATTGGACTATACGTCCCCTACCTTGCCTTGTTTGGCCTTGTTCCCACTATGTTTTGACCTTACATTACTGTCTATCATTGTCATGTCATTTAGTGATATTTCACCTCATTTTCATCATTTTGCATCATTCGGCCCTCTTTGATCACATTCCTTCATCATTTGACATCACTAAGGCTTTACTTGATCTTGTTTGATACCACTTTACAAGGTTTTGACCTCCATTCAACCTTCCTTTGACCTTCGTTTGGTCTTGTATTATATTATGTAGCCTTTATGTCACCCTATTTGCCTTAACCCACATATTATAACATTTGTTGACCGTGTTTGAACCTCGTTTGGCCTTTGAATTAATGTGCTTTGGCTCATTTACGCATTATTAGTGAAGCATTTTGCAATGTTTTTACATTATATAACAATTTTATTAGTGAAGTGCCACTTGATATACTTATGTTGTCATGCAAGAATGAGCCAAGAGAATAAGGAGGCAAATTTGACTAGCCTTAAAGCCTACATGGATCCCTCTCATGAAATCGTTAAACCAAGTTGACCTAAAATATCCAAGCACTAAGCCTTAAGACCATTCTATCATACAAAATTGACATCTTGAAGTAACTTGATGATCATTAACCTTGAAGCCAAAAGCAGCACAAAGGATCCCATAGTCAAAGTTCCCATCTAAGACAACAATGGTGAAGAAAACACACATAGGACCAAGTTTCTCATCAAAACTTAAGCCTACTCATGACCTCATCAAACCCTTGTTATGTAACATCAAAGCCATCACATAGCACTGATTACATAACACTCACAAGTTTGCTTGTAGTGTTGTTTATCATTGTTGACAGGTTGCAATGAATAATCGATGTTGATGACTCCAATGGTCTGCAACAAGGGAGCCTACATGCTCTCTCTCTCTCTCCCTCTCTCTCTCTCTCCTTGTTTGAAATAATGAATGACTTGTAAAACTTTGTAAGGCTGATGCACATTGCACAGATCCCTATATGTTGCAACAATGGTGACCCATTATGACCTAGTTTGTTGGTTGTCTAGTGTGGCCCTATGCATCATATTGTAACAACATGTTCTTTTTGGTTGGTTTTCTTGTCCTCTTGGAGTTGTGTTGGTAGGATGAAGACCAAAAGTCATCACAAGGGTGCAACTCATCGGGGTAGCAAGTTACCATGTGACCTCGATGCACAATATTCAATGAGTTTGTCTTACCATACCAAAAGTGCTTACTTCACATTATTACCATTGCCACTCCTTGAGCCTAGACTTGTAACCTAATTATAACCTTCCTCACCTAAATGACAATGATGACCAAAGTTTGACACTCATGAATTATGGCCATATGACATCCTTTCTTCATGCTCCACCTACAAGTCCATTGAATGTAACACATCTCATTCAATGGGAAAACCAAATCAAAATTGGTCTTGCTAATGAAACCCAATGAAGGTTTCACCCAAAAAAAAAGGGAGGGAAGCAAATTATCAAGAACCCAAACAAGCCCAAAAAGACAAATCAGTGGCTCCAAACATGCAAAGGGAGGAGCCTAATAGCTAAAAAAAACCTTGGAGTGGAATGTTGGTTCCCCAAAAATGTTACTAAGTAATCAACATTTCAAAAGACGAAGTGCCAAGACCACATTGATTAAACAGAGTATCATTGCCACAAATGTAGCCATGATGTCAATACTTGGAACTTGTTGTGACCATATCCTTATGACTAAACATAACTTTCAACCTATATCACCTTGTCATAATCTTATCCCATCATCACAAGCACTCTTTGGCATCATTCAACACTATTGAATTAGGCATGAAGAGGACACATTAGTGATTTATGGGATGCGATATCGCATGGACCGTGATATCACGTCCTTCCCTGTGATATCGCGTATGTGATATCGCAGTCCGTCGCCAGTTCTATAAATAAGAGGTAGCTCTCCCTTGTTTCTCCATCTAGATCTAGACCTTAGCCAAACTCTTGCCATTTTTCCATTCCAAAGTTAGAATAATTTCCATGTGCCTACAATAGGAGTCCCAAAGTGAGTGGATCTTTATCCGAGAAATTTTGTACCTAAGCACACGATTGTGTACAACAATAAAGACAAACTTTTGGATAAACCTTGTAATGCATGGACTAAGCTAAATAGGACTTTAATTATTATTAATGTTTAAATGCTTTATTAGTTAATTAAATCTCTCTCAACCCTTAACTCCTAGTTAAGTGCATTCAGTACAACTACTTCAAGCACGTGCGTTACGCTTGGTAATTCCAGTAACGAATAGTGTTTGGTAATCCCAACAGTGTTGCATTGGTTCAGGGTGTGAAATGGCAAGTGGGAACGAATACTGATGCTAGGGTAATTAAAGCTTAGTTGGTTAAAGTTAGTTACTTAGTCTCTTCACCCTTTCCCTCATTAGCATAGGCAATAAAAACATAAAAGATATAAAAATCACATGCCTCAAGCCTACTTAATCATACAANTGTTATTTTTTATATGATTAACCCTAAGGGTTCGTTTAAGCTTCCCAACGGTGTGGATGATTTCCTATGTTCTACTTAGCGCACAAACAACTTAGTCCCCGACAACGGCACCAATGATGAGTGGCAAGGTACCCATACACTCAACCATACGAATACGAACGTTACAAGCGCGATCCGGTCGAACTCCACAGACTAAGTGCCTACACGCCTTATGGAACACCTAAGGTTAATCAATCGTTGTTCTCCCAAGCTTACTTGTATTTGTCANAGAACCACCAGTTCCTCAACAATTTAGTGCAGTATATATTCATCATGATGAATATATACTCGACTTTACCTTTGTCTTCCCTCAAGATGAACAACTATGATGAAGAGACTTGGAGGGTAACATAGTGTTGCCTCTAGGCAAAGCTGCCCCCAACATGCTCCTTCATGCCCTTGCATGAATCGACACGTCACAATTATACACTGAGTACATTGCATGTGATTACAACATGAGGGACTACCATCCCACAGAAGCATAATGTCAACGGGACTTGTGGCAGGAGAGTCACCACACATCGTTGAAGGGCAAAGGCCCCCATAATGCTTCACTAGTCATAAGAGAAGTTAAGGGTGGTGAACCTATCTCAATAGGTTCTCCATGAAATGATGTTCCTCCTCCTAACGATAATGAGGAGGTGGGATATCAGAACCTGTGCTCTACAATACACAACCCTGGTTCTAATTCCCACAAACACCAAGTGTTCACTGAGGGAACACAAGCACAAGATAAGCGTAAGCATTCTGATTGTCATCACGATCGGGGCCGTAGCCACCGAAGAGAAGGTAAGAAACATCATCATGGCAATGGTTCACCTTCTTCTTCTCCTTCATCGCATCATTCACCCTCTCCTTCCACATCCGAACGCAGTCACAAAGAGCATAACCATGAGGATAAGGGTAAGGATAAGCAAAATGAGAGACCTCAATGAGAGAGTCGAAAGCAAGGACGAGGGCATTCTAAGGAATCAAGGCATGAAAGAAGGGAAAGTAGGGAACCACGTAGGCATCATAGACATCATGAGAGAGATGATCATGAAGAACCCCTACTAGCAACCTAGGGTATGTTAGACATTACAAAGGCTATGGGAATACCTACAAGGCACCAAAAAGATAGCTAGATCAAGAGACTAGACATGAATAATATCCTACGGTTTGAGGGGGGATACAATGCTGATCTGCAAAACCACTTATAGGCATTCCACGGTGCCTGTGCCTTGCAGAATATTGAAAATGAGTGGCAGAAGTTAAAGTTGTTTCCAAGGACACTCATAAAGGAAGTGGAGAGTTGGCACCGGTCCTTAGAATCGGAATTCATTAAACAGTGGAGTACGATGTTAGAACTATTTAACGATAAATACCAAATGTACTCTAGAGTGTCCAACTTGTGTAAACAGATCCAAGTATGGAAGCAGGGTAATCACGAACCCTTGGATGTTGCCATGGGCTGATATTATGCATTGCTACATTGTTGCCCAGGCCATGATTATGCACAACAGGATCAACTACACCATCTCGTAGATGGGNTAATATGACCATCCTAAGGGATGTTGCCCAATAATCTCACATCTGCAAGAGTCCGGGGTGCATGCACTCAACCCAAGACTTAACAAACGACAAGCACCCCCAAAGGTTACCTTAGCCCCAAGGTAACCCAAGGTAGTTCCACCAACCCTTAATGTATTATCCAAGTGGAACTCCGCCACAACCTATCGAGCAACACCAGTAGTGGCAATACCCACAGTCATGGGGGATGCCATCACCTAGGCAACAATACCCTTATTGGCAACCAGATCCATATGGCTATTACATGCAGAAGCTGGTTTCTCCAAGTGACTCTATGGGTTACGTGACTCCACAATGGCACTACCAAGTTCGGGAGTATTTTAAGACTCCCTGTCCTGGAAGAGACACTTCACATGCATATCATCCTCCGAATCCATCCACATCTCTTACGCCAATAGTTCCACTACCATCCGCTCCAACAATGCAAGGGGAACTCCCCACTCAACCACAGCAACGTAATGCTATGAGAGCTGTAAACCTTCAACCCAGTATTGGTTCTAACAACCATACAAAGAGAAGACCCTTCTTTAGAACCAACAGTTCAAACAAGCTCTCACAACCACAAGCAGTTGAGTCTATGACCACTCCTCCATCAAGAAAGGCTTCGGAGCTCCCTTCAAACCAACAATAGAGCTCAATGCACACGGTTTTGTTAACACATACCGTCACTAACTGGATAAAGGTGGACCACCTTCCCAGGAAACTCTCTGACCTTGGAAGTCCACTGGGAATGAACCTCATAAAGCTCTTCTAGACTCAGGTTCTAAAGTCAACTTAATATCGCAAGAAATGTATAAATCTTGGAACTTGCCCCCACTCAAGAAGAGCAATATTCAACTAGAGTTGGCTAACCAGTCCACCACTGTCCCTTTGGAACTTGTGGAGGACATTGTTATCATTATGTGTGGTTGGTCATACCCAACTGATTTCCTAAGGGACTTCCCAATTATAATGGGGAGGGCATGGCTAAGTACCATAAATGCACACGTAGGAATCCATGATCTTTCCTTGGAAATATCTAAGGAAAACATTTATGGAAAGGTCGAGAAGAAGAAAGTTCCATGCATCACATATAGTGATACAAAGGGTGATGACATGGAGGAATGCTTAGCATCTCCTACATGCAACCGGTGTGCTCAGGAAATTAACATACAAAGGTGCCTATATGTAGCATTCCATATCTTAGGGAGAGATCTAAAATAATGCATCCACTAAGATATGGACTACCAAAAAGAAAACAATGTATCCTGTGCATCCACTAAGATATGCTCAATTGATTGCTATTTGTATCAATAGTCCATATCTTAGTGGATGCATTATTTTCTTTTTGGTAAATTCTTGTCGTTAAGACTTTAACTCTTGTTTCCAAATGACATTCCTAAAGCCTACGGACTCTCTGAATGTGGGATTGTCAGGGCATTAAGGGCATGAATCTGCTTTGGGGAGGACCCACTGACATTCCTATTTGGTAAATTCGTTAATTTCTTTCCTTTAAACATTTCTGCAATCACCATTTATTTTTTTCATTTCCATCCTAGACATCCCTTTCATCGGTGTTATAGTTGTTTCTTTTTCTTCATTCTTCTTATTCCTTATCTTTTTCCATTCTCTCGCTACCAGAGGTTTGTGATTAGTCATGGGGGTCCTGCTCCAATTTTTTCGATTTTCTCCTAGCCCCTACACCTTCGGTAGTCACCAATATTATATCTTCAGAATCCGCAATCAGCCATACCACAACTCAGCCAATGGACCTTACACCGAAGCAAGGTATCAATTGCATTATGATTCATTTACCCTTGCTAATATAAGACTGTGTTGTGTGTGCAGATGGCAATCATACAACAACGGATCAGACCTGGAGAGAACACTTAGAATGGATCGGTGCTGAAGTAGTTATGCAAGGAGCAAGACTGATGATGCACTTATGGATGGACAACGAAAGGCATAATCTTGGCGTTGGCAATAGTAGACTTCTTCTCTCTTCTCTCTTCTCTCTCAACTGCCAAATAAGGCCTAATGTCAAATGTATAAAGTGTTCACTCTTGTTGTCGTGAACACCAGTTTTGTCATGTTCTGTAATGATGATCTGTTCACATGTCATCCCATTCACCATTAGTTCCATTCAATTCAATAATCCCGTACCTTCCCAATATTATGTAAAGGACTTAAGGACAAGTTTTTATTCAGTCATGGGGGTATGATGGGACGCGATCTCACATGGGCCGTGGTATCGCATACACAATATCGCGTCCTTCCCTGCGATATCGTGTACGTGATATCACAGTCCACTGCCAATTCTATAAATAAGAGGTGACTCTCCCTTGTTTCTCCATCTAGATCTAGACCTTAGCCAAACTCTTGCCATTTTTCCATTTGAGAGTTAGAATAATTTCCATGTGCCCGTAGTAGGAGTCCCAAAGTGAATGGATCTTTATTCGAGCAATTTTGTACCTAAGCACATGATTGTGTATGGCAATAAAGATAAAATTTTGGATAAACCTTACAGTGCATGGACTAAGCTAAATAGGACTTTAATTATTGTTAATGTTTAAATGCTTTATTAGTTAATTAAATATCCCTCAACCCTTAACTCCTAGTTAAGTGCATTCATTACGATTGCTTCAAGCATGTGCGTTACGCTTGGTAATCCCAGTAACGAATAGCATTTGGTAATCCCAATAGCNTTGAGTCAATCCTCCAAACATCAATAAAGAGGAGCCAATGAAACACCATCAAGAAAATTCATGTTGCAAATTATGACTTTCATCTTCCAACTTGAGGCAAGATTTTATTTTAAATGTAAGATTTGTAGTCTATGAGATGCAATCTTGCGTACTTTAACTTTTAAGAGCTAAAAAATTCCTCAAAATTTTCTATTGCCACACTTCCTAGGTAGAAAAAGTCATCTCATGTCTATATTTAGGCTTGGGAAGGCTGAAAATGCCTTGGCAATTGCCAAATTTGGCATTTTCATGGGTTTTTGTAGGGATATAGCCTCAACTACGCTAGAAACATCTACCCCCAGTGTAGATGGTGTTGAGTTTTCATTTCCAACCAAAACCACCCAGTGTAGTCACCAAAAAAACCCAACATAGATGCATATATTCTAGCATTGAAATTGTTAGGATTTTCCATTTTCCCAATAGTGGCTAGCATAGTCACCCCAAATCTTTAGCAGTTGCAACATGGCTAGCGTAGACATCAGGTTCACTAGGAGTTTCTAGCAACCTCAACGTAGTCCACCAAGGTCAGCATAATTGGGATGGTGTGAGCATAGTCAGAAAAGTCCATTTACTATTTATAATATCTGGATGGGCTTTGGTGGCTACCATGTATTCCAAACTTACTAGAAATGGTCATTTACGTTGAGAATTGTAGTTGTTACAACCTGCAAATAGACATCAATCTATCAGTAATCATGATAGTGATGTGCAGAGTCCAAAATAAGTAATTCCATAGCCTATATAAATCAAATGTGAACACCTTTTTAGGGTTCCAACTTCTTTTGAGTAACAGCAATTTTTGCATTTTTGTAACCAAGAGAGCCTTTGTAATCTTGCAACATCTTTGAGAGCAAATTAGTGTCTACATTGGGCATTAGAGACTTCTAAAGTGATACCAATGCTTCAAGGGTGGAATACCATCAATGATCATAGTTGCAAATTCTGGTGGAAACTAGCAAGGAGTTGCTGGAAACTAGGGTTGAAAAGTATCTAGATTATGAGGTTTCAAGTGCAGACTATAAGCTCTAATGGACTTCAAGCTCCTTTCAAGCAAACCTCTTGTGCACTTAGCACATAAATCTATACCTCTTGAACCCTCTACTTTATGCATTTTCCATTCCAATAAAGTTACAGTTCATCGTCATGTAGATTTAAGTTTACATTTTCATTTCTATGTCTATTTTTATTTTGGATCTACAATTTCATTTTTGTTTCTACTGTTGTTTACATTTCTGTAAGTTCCTAGGTGATCGACCAAACTGTCTAGGGTGCCTTGAATCCCATTTTTTGGAGGCCCTAAGGATTCAAGGTTAAAACTATTCTAGCACCTGGGATTTTTTAGTTCCCATTCTAGCAACAAAATTTTCTAGGTTCAACAATCATCAATTATCAACAACTATGTACCTTCTTGTCTTGTGGCTACTACATACAAGCACCTTTGGATCACTATTGTTTCAAAACATTGATTGCATGCTTGAAGTGATATGTCTTTAATAGTCCACAATTTCTGTAGTAATGGCACCCTATGTCACTATATGTGATGCATGGAACTCACTTCTTTTCCACTTTATCAAATTCATTTTCCTTAGAAATTTCCAAGGAAAGGTCTCATATCCCCATTCTAGCATCGATTGTGCTTAACCATGTCCTTCCTGTAATGATAGGGAAGTTACCCTTGTAATTATCCACATGGATCACTAGGAAATCAACAGGATAGGACCATCCATAGATGATGGTCATCATGTCCTCCACTAGCCCCAAAGAAACAATGATGGACTAATCTACCAACTTTAATCTAATGTTGCTCTTTTTCAAGGGAGGTAGGTTCCAAGCCCTATACATTTCTTAGGAAATCAAGTTAACTCTGGAACCTAAATCTAAAAGAGCCTTGTATGGTTCTTTTCCTACAATCTATAAGGAGATGAGGTGACTCCTAGGATTAGATCACTTCTAGGGAAGGTGGTTAGCCTTAATCCAACCTGTGATCACTTGGGTCAACATGATAGTGTGGATTTGGGGAGATTTTTGATTTGAAGGTAGCTCGATATGAATTTTAGAGGTAGAGGTAGAAGTAGCAGGGTTGGTAGCCACAAGTGTTTATGAGGGCTTCATGGGGTTACTAGTTCTAAAGAATGGCCTTTTACAAGGGTTGGATTTAGGACCACTCAGATGGATGTCTGGTTGTAGGTTCATTGTCCTTATGACATTTCCTTACTATGGCTACATAGGAATTTTTCCCTACATAGATAGAGCAAATGGCAAAGGTGTTGTTAGTTGTGCTGTAGAAGTTGAGGGGTGTTGAGGAGGATAGAAGGAAAAATGAGACTCCCCATTAGAGAAGGTTCTCTATAGTATTTCAGAGGGTAGTAATGGTATGAAAAGGAAGTGTGACTAGAAGAGTCATGTGGGGATATAGGCTACTGGCTAGCATAGTTTTGATCTCCCTTAGTGTAGTTTCAAAGGAATCTTAATTTCTAGGTAGTTTAGAAGGTCAATCAACTAGGTTTTTAGGTTCCTTGGGTCATTATGATTCATGGTTAGGGTCCAAGCTTTAAATTGTTGGTTCCAAAGGTTGTTTGAGCCTTGATATAATCAACCCGCGCCCCCCNCCCCCCCCTCTCAAAAGAACACTAGCCAACATAGTTTTGGGAGGTGCCAACATGGTTTTGAGGTTGATGATTTATTTAGGTCATTTTTTACTAAATTTCTAGGGCTTGGTGGTGCCAACGTGGTTTTGAGGTTGATGATTTATTTTGGTCATTTTCGACTCAATTTCTATGGTTTGGTGGTCTCTAAAGGCTCCAGTAGGGTTCTAGGGTTAAGTTGATGTGCTTTGAGGTTTATTTGACTAGTTAGTGGCCTGATTTTGAATTTTCTTAGGAAAACTACACTAGGAACATGCTAGCCAATGTAGTTTTGGTCATGCCCAATGTGGTTTTGAGGTTGAGATGAGTTTTGACTTATTTTTGTCTTGTTGTTTGCCATCCCAAGGCTACCGAAGGTTCAAGGAAGGTTTGAAGGGTAGGCTTTATCACTTTAAAGGTTATTAGATGCTCAATTAATTTGTATGATAATCAAACTTTAGGAACTACATTAGGACCATGCTATCCAATGTAGTTTTGGAGCTCTTCAACATAGTTCTTAAAGAATCATGGGTTTTAGCATCTTTTGGTAGGTTTTAGGAGGTTTTGGAGCTGTCAGAGGCTCTAGCTAGGGTTTGTGGCTTGGTGTGGTCATTCTAGAGTCCATTGAAAGCTTGATTAGTGTTGAGAATTTCCATCCCCCATGAAACTACCTTGGCCAATGTAGTTTGTAGTTTCTTAAGAATGACTAGTTTTGGCTATGTGTTGGTCATTCTTGATGTTTAGGGCTTTCCAGTAGTTATAGTTGGTTTCCAGTTTTGGTATGAGGATCTTTTATCTTTAATGGCTTAAGAATTGATGATTAGGAAATGAGTTTTGACAATGGTTGCGGATTGGAACTCATTTCAGGGCTTATTTGGGAATTAATCCTAGCATAGTTTTTGTTAGAATGTGTTAATCCCATTATATTGGAATTTTTATTGGTTTGTATAATAATGCTACATTGGTTAAAATGTAAGTCTATAAGGCAACAATTTGTAAAATATAAATGTAAGGCCATTAAGTAAAACAATGTGAGAGACATGGCTATAATAAAGATAAGGGAGAAAAAAGAGTTACAAATGCATTGCTAGTTTAAGGTTTTGGTAGGCTAAGTCATTGCTAGTTTTAGGTCATGGTGAGCCATGATATTTCTAGTTTTAGCCCTTAGCAAGTCGTTATGTTGCTAGTTTTAGGCCTTAGTGGGCCATTATCCATACTTGCCTAGCAAGTATGGGATGCTCTCAAGAAAGCATATAATGATAAAACTAATAATGAAACATTATATAATGTTGCAAAGGTAAAAAAAACCATTAACAAAATAAGGGATAAGGTGTTTATTTTGAACTTATTGTTTGATCTTCAACAGGTTAAAGCCTAATGTCTCTTCAACTACTAGGAAGTTAGTAGATGTAGGAAATTGCTCACCGACTATGAAATCTAAGGAGATGGAACCTCATATCTCTACCTATGATCCATTAAATGACTTAAGTACTAAGGTTGTGGCTTCTTGGATGTTCTTATTTAGGCCTAGTTTTTTAACAATATTGTATGGTATCACATTGGTTGTCACCCTGTTATCCACATGAACACTATCAACCTTGTACCTACCAACACATATAGTAATGAGAAGAGGAGAAAATAGCACTTCTTCATTTTGAGAGTCAATCTTCAACTCACTACCACAAAAATTAAACATGGGTTGATGCCTATTCTCCCTAAGTGAAGCTTGCTCAATGATAGAGTGGATAGAGTCTCTATGGATGAGCATGTCTCTACTCATGAGAATAGAAGTCAACACTTAAGCTAGTGTGTCTCTATGAGTAGAAGAAGTCATGACTAGGTCATACAAGTTTAGTGATATGTTCTTTTTTTGAGGGACCATTTAGCTTATTCCATTTTTGTGAGGAAATTCTTTTCCTTTGTGTGTGACCTTTCTACCTTAGCAGTTTCAACTTCCTCCATCCGTCCTAGAGTTTGTGGCTTAAGTTTCAACATAGGTGCCTTAGGCCCCTTATCCATAGGTGTAGCTAGCCTTAGTGTGGATCTTGATTGGTTAACTTGTTTAAAAAAAATTTGTTGTTGGTTAACTTCAATGGGCTTCATTGTTGGTTTGGTGATATGCTATTTTCGTCATCATTGTTGTGATGGCTCCTTGCTAACCACTAAGTTGTTGGCCACTATAAGTGAACTTTGATCACATGTTATGGTTTTGCTTGTTAAAGGTGGAGGAACCTAGATAACAAATGTTTCTTTAGGCTTTCAATAATTGGTAACTTAAGGCTTGCGTTATGAAGTTGATGCCATTGAAGGTGGGACACATATGATGAAAGGATTTTAAGGGTTATAGGAGGTAGCACCTGTATGATGGAGGGCTCTCTAGGCATTGTGTTTTGGGATTGTGATGGTACTTTAATGATAAACGGTTCCCTAGACCATTTGCTTTTTGTGAATGAGGAGGCTATAGTGTAGGAGTTATTATTGACACTTGGAGAGTTGGGCTTATTCAACACCAACTCTCCATGGTCTATCATCTTCTAGAGGTCATCCTTTAATGCTAGGTAAAAATCAGTATCATGACTGACCATTTGATGATAATGACAATACCTATCCAATCTAAAGGACTTTGGTAGCTTGGGATTATCCTTGGTTGCTATCATTAAGTCTCTAGCAATGTCACAAAGACAATCGTGCCTCTTATGAGCTTCCTTAGATAGTTGCTTATGTTGTATATGTTTTTCTTTAAGCAACTATTCTAAAATCTCAAAGGGCTTCATAGGTAACCTTGTGTACTTAGACCTATCCTTCCATCCAAAGCTTGGTCTTGGTTGATTTGGGGCATAGGAAGTGGATGGCTACAACAAGTTGGAAGATGTGTTGCATTGCAGTGATCCCCAGCTCTCTGCTTGTTTTGACTCCTTGGATATTGTAGCCATGATTGTATGTTCCTACCTAGTTTTATTGATATCCCTCCTTGTATGTTGGTTTTTATATGCCACATAGGTTAGGTTGTTACCTGCCTCTTCGATGTTCTTATTTTGCGAAAAGGCTTAGCTTGGTTAGGGATCTAAGTAGTAGAGTTATAACTTGATGAAGTCATTTACTGCTTCCTTAAATATGGCCAAGAGATGTGTTTCAGAGATAGGTTCTAGAATCTCATTAAGCATTGAATTCCATCTCTGAATGAACCTTTTGACTGGTTCAACTAGCCCCTACCTCACCTTCATCAGTTGATCCAGTGTGGCATCTAGCTTTAAGTTGTATCTAAAGTAGTTGAAAAATTGGTTTATTAGGTCTTCAAGGGAAGAGATGGAACCTCTAGGCAAGGTTCGATACCAGTCTAGAGCCTTTTCCTTAAGGGACATGAGGAAAATCCGTAGTATCATACTAGGTCAAGCTTACAAAAAAGGCACTCAATCTAAAAGGTGACTAGATGTGTATTAAGATCTCCTTCACCATTGTATTTGATGAAGTTTGGTATAGGTAGGCCTACAGGCAAGTTATTTGAGGAACAATAGGGCTTATAGGATCATCTTGGTAAAAGTCCATAACCTTAATTGTCTAAGTTGTATTGGCTTTGACTTTTTGCAGCACTTTGGTAAGGTCTTAGATCATTTGAAAGGCTTGATCCAATCCTTGAAGCATCCCTGTGGGCTACAATATTTATGTGATGGTTAAGGAGGGAGTTGAGTGGTCTAAGGTTTTGTGATTGGTATTGATATAGATTGAAGAGGTTGAGTGAACACCATTGTAGGTGGATTGAATAAGGAAAAAGAGGTTCGTGTTGGAACTTGAGGGATAAATGTAGGAAAAGGAGTGTAGGAGGCTTGTGTTGCTTGGGGCCCTAATGAGGGTCCCTTTGGCATGACAAAGGGAGACAATAAGGTAAACATCATCGAGGCTAGGTACATGGAACAAGGTTATATTGCAAAGGGCATGGATGAGAACAAGAAGGTGGAATGAGACATGGGTTTTTCCTAGTATGTAGCGATGATGGATGTTGGTCCAAACATAGTAGAATAAGTAGGAGAAGAATAGAGTTAAGGAACCTACCTCACAGAAGAGGCAAAAGAGGCCAAACTAAGTGTTGTGGCGTGGGGAGCCAATTGTTGGAAAAGGCTCCCTATGAAGTTATGAGGTTTAGGTTTGGCCTCAAATTCATCATGCTCTTCATGATAATCCTCTGAGTTGGCCTTTTCAATCAACTCATCCATCTCTATCATTTAAGACAGTATACGTGTATGAATGTTGTTTAATTGTATTTTTTCATAAGGGAAAGGGATGTACTCCTTCCTATTCCTGCAGATCGACTCAAACTTACATTTGGACTCAACTTCCACCCATAGAATGAGTAGACCAGCTTGTATTTTGGCACAAATGAAATTTTAATAGTTTTTGTTTATAACAGCAAAGTCTAAGCTTTGCCTCCTTTTGTTTATAATAGCAAATTCTAAGCACTGCATCTTGGTTGGAAGTCATATCAGTCAAGTTGATGGGAAACACTATCAATTTGTTGAAAGGCATTATCAAGTTACCTAATTTGGTTTTTTGATCAAAAATTCCAATAGGTGGGATTACCCAATGTGTAGAAATGATTTTGGCTGTAATACTAGTAAAAACTACAATTGTGGGTATAGTGTAGGTGACTATAGCAGTGTTGTACACTACACTGGTAAAAAATTCAATTAATTAATTAATTAAAATTTCAATATTTCTTAAGGTATAAGGATCAAATACCTGTGCTATAATTGGTTCTTTGGAAAAAATTAGTGTGCAATGGCAACTATTGGTCCTTGGTCTTTGCACCGTTTGTAGTGCAACCAACCTGCACTAGTAAAACTATGTTGGTGTTTGGAGGCAATAGATGGTTTTGGTTTCAAAACAAAGAGATACGATGGGTTTCTAGAAATAAATACATTGGTGATAAAAAGAGCAAGTCTTTGGTTTGCCTTGTTAAGAGATGTTGGTATAATTTTCCTTTATGGAAACTACACTAGGTATTGTTGTGCAACCAAGAAAAAATGTTACTTTTTAAAAGATACACTAAGTATCTTAGAAAACTATGTTGGGTTTCTAATGAAAAGTGTGTTGGGCTTTCTTTTCACAACAAGAAGTGGATGATGAAAAAATATGTTGGCCCTTGGGAAAGGTCAAAGGCCAAGTTTTAAGCAATAAATACTACAAATTATAGAGGAAAAATATGCTGGCCTTAGGAAGTCTAGCAACTACTGTAAAATTTATAGCAACACCTAAACCAATTGCAAAACTATGTTGGGTATGAACTACAATGGAATGAGTGGCTGTGTTGGTTCTCTTGGCAAATTTGAATGGGGTTTTTAAAGGGTTAAATTTGTGAAAATTGGCTTTGGGAATGGTAGATCAGATTAGACGAAGAACTTGGACAAAGGCCCTCCTTCTATCACTAAAAATTGTTGCACTAGAAAATTTGGTGCTAGAAAAACTGAAGATCTTTGATGGAAATTGTTTAACCTTGGATCCCAAGGACCTTCGAGAAAGAGGATCCAAGGCACCCTAGATGGTTTTGTCGATCACCCAAGGACTTGGAAAGTGTAAATAATGTAATCGAATTAAATGAAAAATGCATATCTAATCTTAGAAAAAGCACAAAATTTAAAGCTGGAATAAACTTGCACAAACAAATGAATTGTTAATTTTTATTGAAATGATAAAAATGTTCCAAGAATAGAGTTCAAAGATGTACAAGTGTGTGCCTAGATGCACAAGAAGTTGCTTGAATGGTGCTTGAAGTCTAGTAAAATCAATAAGTTATGTTCTATAGTTGGTTGCACAAGCTAGGTGCTTCCAAGTTCCAAATTCTGAAACTCCTCAATGGTTCTTTGGCTTAGATATTTTGTGTTGGTTGTAAAATGATGTAATGGTTGCTTGACTTTTTGCTACACTTGCAATGTTCTGAGAGTGTCTAATGCTCAATTGATTACCAAGTTGCAAAAAGTTCTTTCAAAGTATTGGAATTTCATTTAAATAGATTACTAATGTTTAATTTGTTGCTACAAATTTTCTGCCACAATTATTGATAGATTGATGTAATTTGCAAGTGTGGTAGGCCATCAATTCCAATGTAGTTTTCCAATTATGGTAATTTTGATGCACCAAGACCATCAAAACTATGATGAGTGCTATATAAAGTAAACAAACTTTGAAAACTATAATGGCTTCACCAAAACCATGCTTGCCTTCAAAAACTATGTTGAATTCATGGAATCCTCGTTGGTCTTATGGCATCCTCATTGGCCTTATGGAATCCTTGCTAACCTCATGGAATCCTCACTAGTTCATGAAAACCTCACTAGCTTTGTGGAAGCCACATTAGCCTTATGGAAACCTCATTGAAACCATGCTAGCCAATGTGGTTTTGGTAGGCCCCAGCGTTGTTTTGGCTTTGACCAACATAAAACCCATGAAAACACCAAATTTGGTAGTTTCCAAGGCATTTTTAGCTTTCCCAAGCCCAAATATAGACATGACAACTTTTTCTACCTAGGAAGTGAGGTTATAACAACTTATGAGGCATTTTTTAGCCTTAAAAAGTTGAAATATGCAATATTATAGCCCATGAATTACAAACCTTACATTTACAAAAGGGTCTTGCCTCAAGCTTAATGGTGAAGATTACAATGCCAAAAAGTTGCAACATGAATTTTCTTGGTGGTGTTTCACAACCCTTAGTAAGAAGTTATGTATCTATGATCATGATGAAGAGTCACCTCTTTATGTAGTGGTTTCATGCAAAATCTTACTAATATAAAAGTCCATCACTAAAATGGTAAAAATGATCAATAAGTTATGGGATTTGATAAATGTAAAATTTGCAACTACTCTTAAAACTAAAGTAAAGGACACAATAGGTAAGAGTAAGAGACCAAGATAAGAAGAAGAACAAGGATAATAAGGGACACTTAATGGAAAAATGCAAAATTTGTAGTAATAGAAGAGGTTACAAACTCAGATTCAAAAGTAAACAATAGATATAACATCTATTAATATAAAGATCTGAAGGGTTGATGTCTAGTTATGTTACATTTATAGGAGTTTGAAGATTACACTTTTAATCCCAAGTTCACAGAAAAGTAAATGCCCAAGAGATTATCTTTTTTACAAGACAATTACAAGTAGTTCTATAAACAACATAAATATCAAGGTGGAGCTCTACCTCAACCTCAAGACTACTATCAACAATAGTGACAAAATCCACAACCATGGAGAATGTCACAACCAAGGTAAAAGTACCATATTACCAATCAAACCCTTATGGATACTATGTTTAGCATGTTTTTTGTCTTAGTGATCTCAATGCCCATGCCTCGGCTTACTATTACTATCCTTCTGAATACTATCAACCCACAACACCTCATGTGGAATCACCATCTATCGTATCCTCCTTGGCACTCTCATATTTCTCTTTCACCTATGCCACCATCAATAATTCATGGATAATTGCCATCATAACCTCAACAAAAGAACTTTAGTTGCATTATTAATGTGCAAGTGGATGAAAGTGCTAGTATCTTTGAGCACAAGCCTTAAAAGTATTCTTTCTTTAGGACAATTTCCATGCCTATGGGGGAAGCTAGGAGGTCTACCAACCCACAAGGACCAGCACAACATGCATATGATGCAACTCCCTTTCTCATAAAAATACTTTCTAATCCTAGGCAAGAGCCAAAAACCATTTCCACTCATGAACAAAACATAATTATCATGCTTACACATGTCATAAGTGATTAGATAAAATTAGGTGTTGTGCTAAAAAAGAGAATGAATTTAAGAAATCATCTAATCTACTTGCAAATGTCCAAAATCCTTTTTTTAGGATTCTTTTAGACTCAGGTTTGTGTGTGAATCTCATCTTGCACGAAATGTATAAGGCTTGGAACCTACCTTTGATGAGAAAAAGCACTATCAGGTTAGAACTTGCAAATTAGTCACTCACTATTCCCTTAAGTTAATGACGTGGTTACCACCGTTTGTGAGTGGTCTTATTCAACAAATTTGTTCATGGTCAATGTGCAAAATAGTAAGGGTGAATTCCCAATCATCATGCTAAAAGCATGGCTTAACATCATTAATGCTAAGTTGGACATTTGAGATCCTTCCTTGAAGATTGCTAATGAAAACAAGAAAAACATTGTAAAAAAGTAGAACATTTCACACATTACTTATGATGATACAAGGTGCAATTTTGGGTTGAAAGTCTAGAGTTCAAAGCATTAAAAAAACTAGTATACATACCAATCCCTAACAAACATGAAAAATAAGTGTGTATGCAAAAACATGTATACACAATAGCCACTAAACCAAAAGACACCTAGTGGCTAGGAAATGAAAGTATCAAACTATTCAAAATATGCATGAAAACATCCAACCCACTTATTAGCTATTATCCTGAGAAAATTTAGGGTAGAAACCTAAAATAACTATAATATAGGTACATCCTAAGATATATAGTCTAATTAGAACCTTATAACTTAACATTTTCCATCAGAATTGAATGCATGATTTGAGCTTTCAAATCAAGAGTCTTTACCACTAAGCTAACACCTCATTACTGTCCTAAGAAAATGAACCAAACATAGAACTTACAAAAGGACATCCTATGTCCCAACTATACATCAAAAGAAAGTGATCAACAAGAGGACCTAAAAACTAAAATAGAAATTTAAAACAAAACATACCTAGATCCTTTAAAAGAGAAATATCTTCTATCCCAATAAGATATGTATCTTCAAATGATCAAAACCTAATTATTATCAATGTTAAATGGGCTAATTAGTGAAAACATATATCGCTATAAATGATAAATAGAATACCTACCATGTATGATATAGGGAATGTGTGATCCATTCTCCAATTGCTCCCCCATGATTTTATTCATGGGGGATATGCCTCATCTTGAATCAAGAATTAATAAATGCATTTCATTTTTATTTTATTTTTTTGGTTTTATTTTTGACATTTTTTTCAAATTTTTTTGTCATTTTTCTATTTTTTCAAAATTTTTCAATTCTTAATACATTTTCCATTTTTTGTTTTTTTCCCTTATTTATACTTTTTAATTCTTTGAATCATTTACTTTGCAAATATTTCCTATGTTTTTAATAATAATATTTCTAATCATGATGTAGGAATTAACACCATGTGTTGGAATTTTTTCCTATGATATCAAATTTTAGAAAGAATGATGGCACATGGTAGTGAGACCATGTCATCCATACCTCCAAATCTATAAATAAGTGGTCCTTGTCATGGGAATAATGTAGTCCCTATCCTATTAAAAACCTTAATTAACACATGAACACTATGCTTTGAACAGAGGAAGGACTAAGAGGGTATAGATAAGGGTGTGACATCAAGGGGGTTTGTTGATTCTTTAGACCTTCACTCAAGGTCCCACTAGTCTCATGTTAATGAACTAACACTTATGTCTTTATTTTTTTTTGGTAACACCATTTGAAAATGAATGTTCCCTTATTATGTCACTAGACAAGCATGTGACTCATGCCCAATGGTAGTCTTATAGTAAGGGTAATAGAATAATTGAAACTAAATGCTTTTTATTATATTTGGAGACCCTTTGAATAATTAATTCAAAAAATCATTATTTGAGTACCACTAAAAAGACATGTGACTCATGCCTGAACTACTCCTCTAACTAATGCACAAGGTCCACAACTTTAGCATCAATGATTAATTAACTATTTCTAATAATTTTAGCACATTCTTTCCACATTTTTTCATTAACTAATGTTGTCTTCATATGGTGGATATTTCGTTCCATGGTAGTGAGCTCATGATGATGCAATGCAATATCACTAGTAGTGGTTGGACTTAGTTTAAAATCTCAAAAAAACAAGAATAATGGTCATTTTAATCACACATTGCATGCAAGACCTACTATGACTATGGTACGATAGCTCATGTTCCAATTTTCCAATCCTTTCTTATTCCATTCCAAATCACTTACATTATGCAATTACAAATTTTATGATTTTTTAGCATAGTGTAAGATTCCAACTAAGGTAACTCTATGTTGTTTGAAGCAAAAGCATGATCCACATTTAACTTCTAAGGTACCCATGACCACCTATAGAAGTGGTTATGCAAGGACATTATGGATAGAAGCTTGCTTTAGGGAGAACCCACTTACATGACTTTTTTTAGTTATAGCTCTAAACCAACGTCATACCTTTAAGAACATCATGGGAAATTTCTCTAAATTCATGCATGATCTTTGTTATAATATGATCGTAACATGATGTACAATCATTAATTTCATAACCATTCAAGATTATTCACAATCACTTATAAACAAGTCATAACAAAAAGGCATGACTTATTATGCAAATTGTTATGATCCTATTCTTGAAATATAAGTAGTTGTCAATCAATTAAGATGTGATGTGGAAGATAAAGAGATGTGGTAAGAAACAATAGGAGATTAAAAAGCATGTGTAAGCAATGATGAATTATAAGAGAAGATACTAAATGTAGCATCTAATGAAGCATCTTCTTCAGGATGCATCGATGGGATGCCATCAACACAATCCCATTGACATGATCCCATCAACGCGGTCATATCAACACATGGATTGATGCATTGACATGACCCTGTCGATGCAGTGTCTTGTCTTGCGTATAAATATGCACTCACCAACCACATTTATGACATCCATTATTTAGTGTCCTAATGAAGCTTTTGTATTTTATTCATTTGAAAGTTAGAATATTTTCTAAGTGCCCGTAGTAGGAGTGAGAAGTGTATGTATCTTTATTCGATCACTAATATACTTAGTGTGAACAGTAATAAAGACAAGCATTCCTCATAAACCTTGCAGCACTTGCAATTAGTTTAATGTTTACTTAATGGATTTACTATTTGAGTAATTTACTTTAATGCATTCAATTAATTAATTAATTAATACACATAAGTATCACCATTTCGAGCATACGTTAATGTTTGGTAATCCCAGTAGCGCTTAATGCTTGGTAACCCAGTAACATTGCAACGTGATTCAGGATGTGTACAGTAAATGGAAACATATGCTTATGTTAGGAATAGTTAAGATATTAGTTAGTATTAGATCAATTAAACACTTAATTACATTATTTCTAGCCTTAGTTACACTTAATCGTACACCTACACTTCACAAGTGAAACTAAGAAGATAATGATCACATTCATTAGATTCACTCCTAGACCCAGTGTATTTTGAGAGCTAGTCCACAAAATTCGATTGAATTGCTTAGTGAGTGCTAGTGATTCATATGGTTGGGCATAGGAACTGCTCATTACTCATCATTGGCACTATTTCCAAGGACTTTAGTTAGCTACGTGCACTATGTAGGACAATAGTCAAATCACTAAACAATCATTGTAATGGTAGTAATGATTTGTCTTTTTGGAAATATTAGTATTTTAAGTCACACATTATTAATTGAAAGCATGTCTCCTTCACATAGGACCAATAACACATCATATGATGAAAAAACTCATAAGAGAAATGATAGGTTCTATGCTAAAGAAAAGTAGAGTGAAAAACCTCAAGTAGGGGTTTCACATGCTCATTTCCACCCTTACTATATTTAACTAGTGCAAAAAATCTTAGATGATATGGAGAAATTCCTAGAATAAGAAGGACCTTAAGGCCTAGGACCTCCACCAAACTAAGAAAAGATAGATCAAGGGACCATGGGGGTAGATATAGGAGGCATGGTGATTCTCCCAGTTCCTCATCTTCCTCTTCAACGTCTAGTTTTGATGAAGGTAAACATAGGTATAGAGATAGAGCTCCACTATGGAATAAAGATAAATACAGAAATCAAACTCAAGGGAAATAATCAAAGACATCAAAATGATCATAGACAAGATCATCACAATTAGACAAATAGAAATATAGATTATCACCATGATGTGTCTAATACAGATGAACCCTTGTTGGCTACTAGGGACTTGACACAGATTTGAGGGGTAGTTCAAATACCCCAAAGGCATTAAAGGAATAGTTGCATCAAATGGCTTGATATGGAAAAAATTCCTAGATTTAGGGGAGGCTACAAGTCTAATTCACAACATCATTTACAAACTTTCCATGATGCATGTGCTTTGCAAAATATTGAACGCAAGTGGAAAAAGCTTAAGCTCTTTCCAAGGACACTAATAGATGCATATGAACGTTAGTATAGATTGTTGGAACCTAATTCCATTCATCAATGTTCCAACCTAAGAAAATAAATCCAAGGATGGAAATAAGGAAAACATGAATCCTTGGATGTGGCCTTGGATAGATACTATTTTCTATTACATAGATGTCTAGGCCATGATTTTTTTCAAAAAGAGCAACTTTTCCACATCATAGATGGGCTTCATAATGAAAAAAGAGAGACTCTTGGGATTTATGCCCAAGGTCGATTATACAAATTAAAAACCCATCACATACAAAGGCTAATCGAGTGGGTGACAAAAGAAGAAGAAGAGTTATGTAAATGAGAGAATGTAGAGGAATACAATTGGGATCCAACTCTTCAAAAGAAGAGGATCCATATCTATGATGAGGAAAAGGAGGCTACTCTTGATGAGATGATTTCACAACAAACCTTGCCAATAAAAAAGTCTATAGATGAGATTGAAGTAAGGCTAGATAAGATGTGGGAGTTGATGAATGAAAAAGTTACAACTTACATAAAAAACGTAGAGGAGAAGATAACACAAAAAGAATCAAGTGATCAAAACAAGAAGAGGAAAAATACCAATAAACTAGTAGGAACACTTATCAACAAAAAGAGAAAATCGTTGTATATAAAGAGGCTATAGACTCAAGCACAGAAGATGATGATGGATATAACATCTACCTATATGACCATCCAAAGGGTTATTGCCTAGTCATGTTACATCTACATAAGTATTTGGATTTTGCTTTAAATCCCAAGTTCATACAAAAGAAAATTCCTAGGAAATTACCTTTTTCACAAGGTAATTATAGACAATCCTATGGCCAACCATACTATCCTAGTGGGACTTCTTATCAGCCTCAAAACTATCATCAACCATAGTGGAAAAACCCATAATCATGGGGGAGGCCATCATTAAACCAACACTACCCATATTGCCAACTAGATCCATATGGATATTATGTTCAACAACCTATTTCCCCAACTAGTTCTACTTCCTCTACATCAAATCACTACTATGATCCTCCTGAATATCATCAATCCGTAGCATCTCCTGTGTGATCACCATCTCACACCTCTTATCCTTCAGCACATCCTCGCTACTCTTATACTTCCCTCCATCATATGCCACCACCAATAATGCAGGAAGAATTGGCACTGCAACCTCAATAGAAGAATGTTCCTTGTGCTATGAACATATACAAAAATGATCATGTTAGTAGATCTCCACAAAAATCTAGGAAACGTCCCTTATTTAGGACAGTTCCCACTCATGTGAATAAGACGCGTAGATCTACTAACTCATCAAAACCAGCACAAGGCCAATCTAGTGCAATATCCTTCCTTTCTAAAACAATGTCTTCCAATCCTATGCAAGATTCAACCATGGTCACCACCCCAACACAAAATGTAAAAGACAAACCTATCATTGAGGAAAGACAAAACATTCCATGCCTCACTAGTAATAACAAAGTGTGCAACTATGGGTTAAAGGTTTAAAGTGTTCACTTAATTCTTACACTAGCCCACAAAAAACATAAGGAACAAGAGTGTGTGAGAAATTGGATCCATGAAATAGCTACTAAACGAAAGGACACCCAGTGACTTGCAAATCAGAATGTTAAACTATTTAAATAATGCATGAAAGCATATAACCCAATTAGTAGTTCTTGTCCTGGCCATGAACTTAGTCATGGGGGAGATTCCCCATTTTCAATCAAGAACTAATAAGTGCTTTTTCTTTTTCTTTTTTACATAATTTTTAGTAAATTTTTCTCTTTCTTAAATATTTTACACTTCCTTCTATATTTTACTTTATTTGGTTTGAGTTTTTTAATACTTTTCTTATGTTTTCTTTTGTTTTATTTTTCTTTATTGCCACCGGGACTAAGTGCAACTATAACTGTTGATTGATGGTGGTTTGTACTATAATGTTATTTGATTACTAATGTCTAAATTCTATCTTTGAATTTTGGTATTGATAACTAAGACATGATTTCTTTTTCATGATAACAAGGAGTGAGTCTACATCATCCACCCATCCACAAAATTTTTAGATAGTCTCTTTGTTGATGTAGTTCTTAACTTGCCATAACCATTAGTCACCCATGGGGTCCACTGACTCCTTGGTTTGAGGGCATGCAAGGGCATTAAGGGCATGATCCTCCTATGGGAAGGATCCACTTGCATACTCCTTGGTTGGGCTAGTTAAGTTCCTCATTCCTTAGACATTTTCACATTCAAATCATTCGTGCTCCACACCGATTGTGTCCAGTTTTGCACTTCTTTTTAAAGTTTTCTCTAATCATTCCCCTACTAAATCTCCTTTTTGTGAATTATTTAGCCCTCTTCGAGTATTTCTTTATGTTAATGACCTTCCTGGATCTCTATGAACCCCAATTTTATGCAAAAAATCTTTCTTTTTCTTCAACTTGTCAATGGAAAACTTTTATTTTTTTGGCTACATCAATGCAATCCTGTCAATGTAGCCATAATAATATATAAATATGATGCAACACTTTGAAACTTTTTGTCATTTGCTTCCAAACAATGAAGGATTTTTCTAATTTTCAAAACCCAGAACCTTCCAGAGCCCATAACTTGCACACTGTTTGTCCGATTAACCTTGTTCTTTGTTCCTATAGCTCCCAAAGGTAAGTGCTATGTCATGGGGGCCACAAACCTTAGGTTTCTGATGAAAAATTGTTCAGAAATTTTCTAACTCCCCCAAGGTTTAATCAATAAAATAATGTTAAAATCACTAATTAATGAGCTTTAAACCTTTCCAACAAACTCTAGTAGTCATTCAATTAAAAATCATGATAATATAATATTAAAATGATTAGTCTACCATGATTGCAACTAAACCAAGTGTAACTAATCCAAGAGACAAGGTACTAAAGTGTTCCAAAGTTACACATGAAATGCTAATCCTTGATCATGTTGTGATTACATATGGCACCAAGACCAAAACGCCGGTAGGAAGCAAAACCGTCCCAACCAAGAGACAAGCAGCCTAGAACTGGAAGAGGCTCAAAAGTGGAGTTACCCTAGGATCAAGTAGCTAAGACACATGCAACGAGACCTCTTTAGGAGGACCTTGAAGTGGAATCTATCTGATAGATTCCAAAAGCTGAAATAGAGCAGTCCCACTAGGATGAGACACCCAAACCAAGATTGAACCTTGAGGTCACTCTAACAAAGACTTGCTTGAGGTAAATTGGATCCAAGGAGATTCAAAAATTGATTCTCCCTAAAATAAACTTTAGATCTTTCTTGGAATTTACCCTAGAAGATGCTAAAGCTCAACTTCAGACTTCTCCTATGTGGCACATTCTTACTTCTAATGGAAATGGTACATGGGAGAAACATATCTCTTCTAGAATAATAGGTAGGGTGATGCCACCATGAAGATCAAGGACGTTTCTGTGTCCTACTCGATGAAGGTCATTTCTAAGGCCCTTGGGTTGCTGAAAGCTAAGGAATCCTTGGCAAAAGTATCAACATAAGTAGACCCAGAGGTCAAAATGAAGTAGGTCTAACGATGCTACGAAGTTGACCATAAGGAGTACAATGCACTCACAATGGCAAAGCATGCATATTTCAAAATGGTAGCCTACCACCTCAATCTGATGGTGAGGCCTAGTAAGGTGACAACCTTCTCTACCTATGCGTGCGCTACTCTGAGTAAGAAATTTCCTATCAACCTTCCATAGCTAATCAATCTAAAGAAATGAACTTGAAAGAAAGGCACTCCCCTTTCCATGCCTCATTCAAAAATTATGCAAAAGGGGAGGAATCATCCACTATGCCAATGAAAATATCAGGCATTTTCTTACTACCTCTTGGATAGAAATGATGAAGGATAAAGTGCCTACCAAGGTGTTGAAAGAGGAGCAATAGCCACCACCACCCACTCATGAATAATCAATGTTGGAGTCCTACATTGCCATTGAGTGCATGCATGAACTTCATGAGAAAATCTTGCAGCAACAACAAGCAAGACCAAGTGGTGGTGAACCCTCTGTCTATAGGCCAGCATTGAGTCATCTCAATGAGGTGGCATGATCAATTAGCAGGATGAGATGCCAATGTTTTCTGCTCAAAGAATGCAAGTGCCTGCAAGATCGAATTCTAGCACTTGATAGGTAACAGTGTCTCTCTCTCAACAACAACAATTCCTAAAAATCTCTAGGAATGCCACTACCTTTTCGGTGTGCTTGGAGGAGGGTGCAGGAGCAACTATGCTGGTGATGTAGCACCAAGGGTAGGAAATAGTGGCAGAGATGGTTGCTGAGTAAGTGGCCGATGCACTCAACGCCCCTGTGGCATCTATACCAAATGTTGCTACACTTAGAGACATGCAAGTGTTTGTAGAAGCAAGAAGTGGAAAATTTAGTGTAGTCCAACACAAGGAGTTGCTAGACCAACTAGTAGGAACTAGGCAACTGATTCTGAATATCTTTGATATCCTAGAAATCATTTTAGTAAACTAGTTGGAACTGCTTGAGGCTAGGGGCAAGGTCTTCATTGTGAATGCCAAACTTTAGGTAGCTACAAAGTAAAATCGACGTTTGGTTGCTGAGGTTGTAGAATTGAAAGCCCATATCGCTAATCCCATTATACTCAACTAGAATGTAGCACAAGATGAAGCTTTTCAACAACTTTAGGCAAAACTTCAGGAGGCTGAGTACACGAAGGAGTTGGTAATCTTTGATTAGTCCTTAGCAAATACCACTGCCTATAACATTCAAAAGGACTTGTCAAAGGTTCGCTAGGAGAACATTAAGCTGACCCAGGAAAACCATCACCTATGAAATGTTGAGATGTAGAAAGATCAAATGGTAGAATTCATCTAACAATAGCAAGAGCAGCTTTCCAGGTAAACACTGAATTAAGGAGGATGACTGTAGAAAATCAAAATCTCTAGATGGAGGAGGTCTGTGCCCTTTGCTAGAAGTCTACAACTGAAATCATCGCCTAAAAAAATGAGGCCCTCAAATTTGAAAGGATTAAGAACCACTACAAGGACCAGGTTGGTTTGCAGAAGGAGATTAATGAAAAAGAAATCAAATTGGCAAAGGTGAAGGTGTAGCAGCTCCAACAAAGATGTGACATGTGGCAACCTATCTTTGATGAGTTGAACGTGTGTAACAAAGCTAAAATCTACCTCAAGGAGCTACAAATTGAGTGGATGAAGGAGTACATGAAGCTTTCCAACCTCCATTACTTGAACTTGGCTATGCTAACCACCAAAAGGCCAAGGTCAGAATTGGAGAAACAAGTGGCCAACTTGTACCTTCTATATGAGGCAAAGTTCAAGTCTCACAAAGAAACAAAACAGAAACTAGAAACAACTAATGCTAAACTTAAGGTTCTCAAGGAGAAGTTCATTGATCAAAGATCAACACTACAGAACCTAACCAAAAGAATAAATAACTACCACAAGTTACAAAATGCAATCAAGATGTTCAACATTGAACGTAAACAATTCATTGCTTGGTTTATCAACGTCAAGGAGTTGATCCCTATAATGCCCTATCCTTAGGGTGTTCCCATAATGGCCACATTGGCAATGCTACGTGGACTGTGTATGATCCTAGGAGTAAGAAAGAGAAGATGAAAGCATTTATGGATGCTTTCCATCTTCCACCAAAAGTTGTAGCTATAGTTGGATAGCCACAACCACAATAGCCATGTGCACCAAAAGCAAGAGAAGGTTCTTTAGAACCTCAAGAACCTCCATCATTTGGGATCATTTGATTTTCTTCTTATCTTCAAGCTTCTAGAGAAGTTGTGCTGTTAGCTTTTGTCATGGTGTTTAATTTTGTTGTCATAAACACCAAATTTTGTAATGATTGTAAATCCATACACTTAGGCACTAGTGTTTGTTTATGTCAATTTGTGTGTCAGTTAGTTAGTTAATAATCCCATACCTTCCCAAAATTTTGTAAAGAAACTTGTTCCTCCTGTTGTTCACTCAAGGATAAGTTTTCATTCAGTTGTAGGGGTATGATGAAGCATCTTCTTTAGGGTGCGTTAACAGGATGTCATCGACGTGATCCCGTTGACACAGTCACATCAATGCTTAGGTTGATGTGTTGACATGACCTTGTCAAAGCAGTGTATTGCCTTGCCTATAAATACATGCTTACCAACTACATTTATGGTATCCATTGTTTAGTGTCCTAGTGAAGATATTCCATTTTGTTCTTTTGAAAGGTAGAATATTTTCTAAGTGCCCACAATAGGAGTGAGAAGTGTACCTGAACACCTCAGTGTGAACGATAATAAAGATGAGTTTTTTTACAGCACTTGGAATTAGTTTAATGTTTACTAAATGGATTTATTATTTGAGCAATTTACTTTAATGCATTCAATTAATTAATTAATTAATACACATAAGTACATCCATTTCCAGCATATGTTAACGTTTGGTAATCGTAGTTGTGCTTAACGCTTGGTAATCCAATAACATTGCAACGTGGTTCAGGATATGTATAGTAAATGGGAACAAATGCTTATGTTAGGAATAGTTAAGATATTAGTTAGTATTAGAGCACTTAAACACTTAATTATGTTATTTCTAGCACTTTGGAAATTTAAATAATAAACATAAAATGATAAAAATCATATGTCTCAGTTACACTTAACCATACACCTGCACTTCACAAGTGAAACTAAGAAGACAATGATCACATTCATTAGATTCACTACCTAGACCCAGTGTACTTTGAGAGCTAAAGTGTACGGAATTCAACTGGATCACTTAGTGAACACTAGTCATTTGTATGGTTGGGCATAGGAATTGGTCACTACTCATCATCATCGTACAAAAGATAATAAGAATCAAATTAATAAGGAACCGAAAGTACATATCCAAAGTAAGAAAGTAGTCAGCATTAAGAAATATAATGAAACATAGTAGTCATTACAATCAATAGTATTTGTAATGATGATCAAAGAAACCAAAAAGGTTATCAAGTAACTTGTAGAGAGAAAAAGTGAAGAAGGATCCAATTTCCTAAATAGGAAAAGAAAAAAGATCCAAGGTGAGTGATTTGTAATTTGGTCTAGTTTCTTAAATAAGAAGAGAAGACAATCTAGAAAATTATGATGAAGTAAAGAAAATAAGTACAAAGAGGGAAAAGCTATGATTGAGACAGTAGCTCATAATAGGCCAAGTCGTGGATTGCTAAAGGAGTCCAAGAAGGGCCCAACCCATGTAAGACTAACCAACCAGAAAAATTCCCATAAGACGTATCATGAGTAATAGGCAAAGGCAAGCATCATAAGGATGTAGCTAGAAGAAAAAATAAACAAAAGATGTTACGAAGAAGAGATTTGTAATAAGTTTGACAAATACCAAGAGTGATTGCAAAATATGAATAATACAATTATGAAAGATGTATAATGATGTGTTTGTTTAATCAATTAATCATTTGTTGAGTTTTCTCATAACTTAAATGATACTTATGTAATTAGAGTTATCCAAGAGACATAAAACCAAACTCTAACAATCTTGGAACCTATATTTTATTTATTTTGATTAATTTTTAATGCTTTTATATTGAAAATTCCTCCAAATCACTTCTTTCTTGGCCATTTTGGAACCTATAATATCTAGTCCTCATGATTTTTAATATTCCAATACATATGCAATATCTTGCAAACTAGACCTTTAATTTCACATGTTCAAAAACTTGTGAGCTCTTGAAGTTTAGATTTCCATCAAGAGAGCTAAAAACGTAATTTTTGAAAATTTTTCTAACGCTATTTTTAAACATTAAAGTAACTAATATTGAAAATAATAAACATAATTAAAAACTTCATGATTCTAGTTACCCTAGAGCCTTAGGAACATTATTTTCCAATCATCTTAAGCCTAAATACTAAACTTTTTGAAATTTGAGCTAACCAAAGATCTTGAAAGGATTTAAACATTAAGGAAAAATTACCAAAGCTAACATTAATCCTTTGGTAATTACAAATGATGCTTAATTGTGTTCCTAAGTTTGAATGTCTTTTGCAAGGCAAAGGAGAAAAAGCTAAAAGAAGGACAAGAAAAAGCCAAAGGAAGCCATGGCCATGGGCAAGTAGCAAATATAACAATTAAGCTCAAGCATCACATGTTCGTTGCTTAGAGACCCATAGACCAATGATGGGAAATATCGATCAATCCTTCAAGAAATTCCACATAAAAGAAAAGGAGCCATTAGAAAAGCCACCAAGAGAAGAACCTTTATCGCTTGGGATGATATGAAGATTTGATGTCAATGATGTTTTGAAGATTTCATGTGGTTTTTTGAATAATTTTATGTATCTTCAATCATTTGTCAATTTTTTTTGTAGCAACCATTCGAATAAATTTTATAAATGTGACACTAAAGTCTTGTTAATCAAGTAGGCATTAGTCTATATTACTCTTACAAATTTTATAACAAACTATGGTGCATTATTATATAACTTAAGAATGTGTTTTTGGTCCATCATGGAGGTATGATGAATAATGAAAGTGTCATTCCAAAAGAGCATTATTGATGTAGCTCAGTCAACGTAAATTAGTTGGCATAGTATAATTGATTGTACAAAGTCTTATTTGAATGGCATTGTACTTAGACACAAATCCATACTTGGCAATAAGATTGAGATTACCTCTATTCGATTCCAATGCTAAATTAGAATAGAATTTACTTTTCTATGTCATTTTATTTTTAATGCAATATATATTAATGTTTAAATTTCTACATATTAATGAATTGGCAAAATGAGTACTACCAATTTTGAGCATAAACACATATTCACTTGGTAATCCTAACAATGGGTACATACGTTTAGGATATATATGGCAAACTAGGGATCACTCATCACCTTAAGCTAGTCCATGATTTAATTTCACTATTAATTACATTAAACAATTAATTTTTCTATTATTGATTAGTTTAGCTCAAAGCACCAACATCATTAACATGTACCTCAACCATAAGCAATAAAGACCACTACAAGTATCGTTGAGAAGCTAACCTACAATCAACGCTTGACTATCCAACTAGTCCCATTCACATATTGCTACACAATCTCTTGCAGTTAAGCATTGTAGATACTCTACCCCTCATTAATAGCCCAAGCCTACTATAATGGATCCATATGAAATATCCTTTGCCTTGTCATATAAGCATCTTCCTTTCTCTTACCTTAGAATTTAATTTTTATTCTCTACTTAAATATAATAAAAATTATAAAAATATAAAAAATAATAAAAATATAAGGGTATTGGAACCCCAAACAAGAAAAACATATAAAAATATAAAAATGTTGACACAATCAACTTCATTTTCCAGGTGCCTTGACATTAAATGATCATAAGAGTATTGGAACCCCAAACAAGAAAAACATAGGTACACCACTTCATTTTCTAGGTGCCTTGACATTAAATGACCATAAGGGTATTGGAACCCCAAACAAGAAAAACATAGGTACACCCTAAGATTTATAGAAGTTTATAACTCAATGATACTTCCTAGAATTAAACATGTGACCTAAGGTTACCACTAAGCTAACACCTCATTATTTACATGGGGGGTGTTGAAATCCAAAATATAGAGAAACATAGAAATACCCCAAGATTTATAGAAGTTTATGACTTAGTGCTACCTAGTAGAAATGAACTTGTAACCTAGGGTTACCAAGCCAAGACCCATACCACTAGGCGAGCACATCATTCTTTGGAACACATCATTGTTACCTCATTATGTATATGACCACAAGAAGCACTACAACTAAAAGTTACATTGAGAAGACTACTACGGTAGACGCAACCTTCCACGGAAAATCATGAGTGTATGCATAAGGCTTTCAAATTTGTATAGTGAAACATGGAATACTGCAATGCTCATCATTTTTTTTGAAATTGAAAAACCTTAATAGTGTCATCAACTTCTTCCACAAAAACACAAATGCGGCCGTTTAATGTCATAACGGAATTCATATTTGCATAAGTCAAAATAAGGTGCTATTATAATTCTGTAATTTTGTATCACAACGAAGATCTGTTTTGTTTTGAGGTTCGACACCTTCAAATTAAGTCAAGGCCACGAGCAAAACCTAAAACCTGGTCAAATAAATCTGTTGTTGAGATACTATTATAAATCGATAAAATTACATGGACACAAATTTGTAAGAGACCTATAGACACTTACAGAACATAACGCACAATAAGAATGATACATCAACACGAATCACAGGACACCGGTCTTTTTCTTAGTACACCGGAAACTTATTATTTTTCTTATATTTATATTGGTCTTTAAAGAAAATCAAGCTTTACATCCAGGTGAGCAGTACAGGGATCAAAAAACCCATGTAACTTCACTGACGATGGAACAGCAAAAGACTCTACATTTGTTCCATCAATGTCTTCCTTGGTACTCCTACGAGAATCCACAACTTCCACTGGCTGCTTCAAAAGCTTTACACCTTGCTTATAAATAGGAATCAAGCCTGAAGGTAACAAGAAAATTCGAATCAGTGGAAACAAGGAGGCAAAAGCAACAATGCTTTCAAAAAAAGGTTCGTCTACGCTACGTTTATTTTACAATTACAACAGATCTATTTCATGTGAAAACATAAGACCAGATGGGCAGAAATAATGAACTGCGAGAAGCGAAACAAGCAGGGAACTTACCATTGCTGAAATTATGGTAACAAAACAATTGTAATTCATCATCAATGTATGATTGTACGGTGCATATCCAAGTGCAGTAATTGTGGTATGTTTCCATATCCGTTACAAGAAATAGACGAAGGAAGCATGCTGTAAAATAACGTACCTGGTTTCGATGAAACTACAATAGTACTTGAAGAATCCATAACCCAGTCCATCCAGAAAACGAAACCATGGCAGAGGCCAGATTTTGAAAACGGCACCTGTCAACAACACGCATTGCTTCATGTCTAATGGTGGGTAGGATAATGGAAGTAATGGTGAAGCACACGCATTATTTCATGTTTCATGTTTCAAATTGTCCCTTAAACACACCCGAATTCATGCTTGACAAGTAAAACTAAATCATACATTTTTTTTCAAAAGGAAAAATAATTCAAGCTCATCCCATAAAGCTTTGGGAATTAGAATTTGATAATAACCATATCTACTCTCCCTGGAAGAAGTTATTTATCAGTCTATTTCTTATACTTACAAATGGCTAAAAATAAAACAAATCAAATTTTCTAAAGCAGTTCTTAAGAGCAGGGATGGTATTTCCAAGGGATACTATGGTTGAAGACTTAAGATATCTCATTAAAGAAGATACACAGTAAATGTGTAATTCAAAGTATATTTGTAAGTTGGTTCCGCAGCAGGTTCTAACAAGTTATGGTCAAGGAAAATTTTATTTGGAATGTATAAAAGGTTACTAGATAAACTTAGAAGTTAACTATCCATCAGCTTTACTCTCAATGATATATCACATTTTCATAGTAAGTTTTGTTTCAGTTCACATTATCTTAGAAAGTGAAAGATGGATGCAACTTCTTAGAGAATACTGCACATGTGGCTATGTGGGTCAGGAGATCTTGAAGATGAATATCACATTTTTCTTAGTTGCCTTCAAACTGAACATTTAAGACAAAAATATAATATTGCAACAAAAAGCCTAAATGACAATTTATTGAGTCAATATTTAACTTTCATGATACAAATATAATTCATGTCTAATAGATCCTATGGGTCTTCAGACATACTAAAGCTTCAATTTCAATTTCAATCAACAATATAATAAATGCATGTTGAGCAATTACCTGAAAATATTCATTGCTAAGCATGTCAGTACACATACTCGTAATCATGCGTTACCAAAGATAACAAGATCAAATTGGAGTAATTAATGTAATCAACACTACAAAGATACAAAGATGCTGAGGATCAGACATTGTATCCAGACTAGAGCTTGTAAATGGCACTACCGTTGGTATTGATTCACTTCATTGACCAATAATTTGTAAAGACAGACAATCTAGGGATGCATATGAAAGTGGTAGAAACCAGACGTACTCTTCTCATTGAGAACAAAGACAGGCGACTGATTGACTTTTATGTAACAATGACCGCCTACATTATCAGAACAATGTAAGCTTGTTCTTTCCTAATAGAAGCAAGTTACCCTTCTCACTACATTCAGCAAATCCCCTATTGTACCATAGAATGTTTCTGTGCTTACCACAGCATTCTCTATGTGAACGTATAACATTCTGCTTGTAGCCATCTATTTCAAGGTCACGGCCACAAGTTCCACCTTAGAGTGATGTAAAAAATATATGTTCATGTTGACGCATTGCATCCATGTGGATTACCCAGGGACCTACTGGACCAGGATCGGTAGCGGACAATTATTTCACTGAATATATATACACTTCAGTTTGGTGCAATGTAATTTAACTCTCGATGAACAAGCGAAAAATATTTCACTTGCAGCCGAAATCTTCAGTAAACCCAAAAAGATGATGTCAAAGAAAATACTTAGGCAAACTGAAAAAATAATATTAATCAGAATAGAAATAAAAAATAAACACACGAAAAAAATATTATGACAAAAAAATACCCTCGCATTTCCTGAAACTTCCTGGATTTCTTGTGTAAACTGAAATTCCATTAGCACAAAGTCTTCACTGAGTGCCTTTAAAAAGCAAGGAAAAAGCAAACCGTAAGAAAAGTAATTTCCATATACTATGACATTCATTACAGTATTTGAACTTGCATGTAAAACGACAAAGAAACCATGATTAAGGTACAATAAACCTGGCAGTAAACTTAAAACAATAACGCTATAAAATAAATGATAGATGTACTGGACATGAAAGCTCTCTCTAGAAGTATGCATGAAAAACTTAAATTCTACCTATCTATGGAACATATTATTTCTAACCTCCACGTGACCACACTGAAAGATTGAATATGGCAAAATAGGGACTTCACAAAAATCTGGCATGTCTCCACAGGCACCAAGGATTTCATTCACAATTGAATGATTGAAACCCTCGATGTCTTTCAAGCTACGGCGGCTCCTCCATAAATCCTTTGTGAGTCAATATGAAACAGTATTTTACAATGAGATTGTACAATTATAGAATCAAAATGATAAGCTCTAAAAGATAGAGCAACAAATACACAAGCAGATGCAATAACACTACTCAAAACTAAGTAAACCGTACAGGTAGGCTCATAGCACAGCCATACAATATTGCCTTCCAAGGCAAGATGGTGGCATTTGCTGATAGCAATGGTGCAAGAAAAGTCTTTTCATTCCTAAACAACGAATGACATTACAAACATAATAAATAGCTTAGGTACATACTGAAAATGCTACCATGAATTTAAAATTGAATATTTAAACAAACAAGCAATATCTGTGAACATCAAACATTAAAAAACAATTCAAAATATATAGCAAAAAAAACGACACGTGATAAATTAAGACTTGTACACAAATTTTGACATTTTGAAACATCTGCAGCACAGAAACAGGGTATAAAACCAATTTAAGAGTATCAAACAAAACCAAAAGCATTTGCAGCAAAATGTACCAAAAACGCAGATTTTGCCATGGAAGCGTTCCTTCGTTTACAAGATAGAATGGTTCAGCCATCAGAATGTCCACCTGGAGAGAAAATTATCAAAAGAACATAAAAGACATTTTCTTTTATCAGAATTTAATTTACTAAAAGCTTTTAAGAAAAACAAAGCAGAACTTAGACCAAAATCCCACCGTATCGAACAACTAAAATAATCTTGCACTCAGCATAACAGTAAGGAAGTATATCAGCCCTAACTACATGCTCCATTTATATACGTAAGCCAGTACCATCAACCAATCAGGCAGTATCAAAATACAAAGATAACAGCACTTGAAATTGTGCCTTTGGCTTAGTTGGAAGCTAACTGTGGATGCATTAGAATTCAATGATACAAGAAATCAAAAACCTTTCCGTAAATACAATCTAACAGAACGCTGCATATTCTCATGCTATAGATTCATGTGCATTCCAAGGTATGAAATAAGCCCCAGAAATAACACCTTGGTCCACTAGTATCAATCGTGTTCTCACATCCATTGATTCAGGAGATGTAAAAACTCATATGATGAATGTGCTTTCATATCAGACTCTGCTATAAGAACAGCATGAAAGCTACTAGCTGGTTATTACTAAATTACATGAAAAGATCTGCATAAAATGCTGTAATCTACAATGTTCTATACTAGGATCAACAGTACAATATAAAAAAATTTCTACCAATTAAAGTAGCGGTAAGCTAGTCAGCTAGCAAAATGGTCAATGTGTAAAAAATATATAAGTTGTTATGTTTATTAAACATATGCATACGGTTAAGCAATCCTTTGTTTAATTTACAATAAAAAGCACCGGGACAGATCTAAAGTATCATCAAACATACCCAAATTCCCATATATTGCAAAGAAAAGCTACACAAGTAGCAAAATATATGTCAAAATGGAACCATACATAACAAAGACACCGGACTACCCTTGTAGATCCTCTCCTCCAAATCAAGGATTTTAATATTTTTCCTCACTAATTCATAGAAATTGATATATCCAGGATTCGTAAACACCCCCATATCATTTAGTGTATCATAAGAGACCATAACATGATTTTGAACAAAAAAACAACCCAATAAAAGTGAAATTTTGCTTTAACAAAATAAAAACACTATTTTTAGGGCCATTAATCAATGCCAGGTTTATACAATGCATATACTTTTCATTTTTCCTGTAAACTATAAATTACATATTGGTGCCTCTAGGTACTTATGTGTCTTTAAAATTACCTTTTCTCCATGTGTGTCATCCATTGACAGCTGATTTGCTGGTTTTCCCAACACATGAACATTTTCAGGTGAAAATGTATTCTTTTCTGCCACGTTACTCAAATACCTGAATCCCTTTGTTCCAATACCTGGCAACAGTGAAATTATTGTTGACGAAGGGAAAACTGAAGCCCCAATGACAGTAAGGGGTAGACTATCATCAAGCACAACACAAAGTGGGGATGGTATTCCGTGGAGCTGCATATCCAAATAAAATAAAGTAAGGAAAAAGGATTTTATTTCCATGTTTTTCATTTCAATTGGCATCAGAAGATATAAAGAACCGAACTAAATCCACGTTTACGTAGCAAACAAGCAGGTTTAGCAGCCAAGCTGACTGACTATGACATTAATGACCATATTCTTATACATCAAAGCTAAGCAATTAACAGTAGCTATGCCATTAAAATTAAGAAGATTAATCATTCATATTGAAATGGGATTTCATCTTAAAATTGAAACAAGGAGATGCTTTGGAATTTCAACAGAAGAAAGATCTCAAAGGATGTGTCTTTCAACAGTCTTGAAGATAAAAACCATGTCTTCTTACATTGTTCTGTTGTAGAACCTTTAAGAAAACAGTGCAACATTACAGCTGTCAATTTAGTTTATTTTTTTCCAGCTTCTAGCTGTACAACTAAGTGTTTTTCTTGAAAATGTACTGCAAATTCATATGTTGTATATTGATTGTCAAATAGATTCTTGCAGTCTTTTCTAGACGTAATAATATCATTATCATTATCATTATTATGCTTAGTATCTAAATGCCTATGGAAAGGATGCACATTTAGATTCTAATCATTTTCATAAAATCAAGAAAATATGCTGAAGTTTGATCTTGCTCTGCGCACACATGATCTTATTGAATCTAAAGAAGTACAAATTAGAATACCTTTATTTCAAATTTAAAATCAAAATCTAACTAGGAATAACTGGTATGTAAGTACCAAGACCAGAGTCATAAATCCTGTAATTTCTCTACCTCTGTATTCTTTACATTCTCACAAATAACTAACAATCTCATTATCTTTCTTAATTAGGAATTATGATTGTGAGTAACTGCAATTATATACCAAAGTTCATCCAAGTTGGTAGGTACATTTGACACTCACATTTAATGCTATCTAAAAGAAATAACAAAGTGAATATTGATTGGTAAAGGCAGGGGAAAATGTCTGACACTTGCTAAGTAGAGTGTGACATTCAATACATTGCAAGTAAACAAATGGTTTCAGCAACATAGATGGTATCTATCAATCAAGCAAAACACATCATGAACCTATCTATCCATTGTAGAACTGTAACATTGCAACATCATAGATGCAGGACCCACAATTTCACCCAAATTTGGGAACATTTATTTGGTTCTCACTTATCAATTAACATCTATATGCTCAATGGAGCACCCTTGAATAGAGTTGCATCTTTAATTACAAATATTGAGTATAGTCTATATTGGCAACAGTGTATGTTTACATAACCTACTAACATCAAATGTTTTTTGTGTGAATGACATATTATTGAATACAGCCTTATTAGTGAACTGGATTTGTTATGCCAAGGGGTCTCATTACAACAAGAATATATCCACCCCCCAAGTGAGCTTGTACAATGAGTTCACTGTACAAAAATTCAGAGTTCACCCAATAGCTCATGGGTATGAGTTTACTAACCACTGTTCATGCTGAGCTCTCTACCATTTAAACCATTTTTCTTTGACTTGGTTGAAATTTTTTAAATTTTGTGGTTCAAAAACACTTCACGTCACAGTAGGTTAACTAGACAAAGCTCGTGTGAATTCTCCATGTGCATACTACAGAGATCTGAGTTTGATGTGACCACCACAATAGAGTTCATACAGAATAGAACTCAACTCATGTGAGCTGAACATGTGTGAGGGGCATCAAAAAAGATACATTGGTAATAACATTTAAAACTTTCAAGAGAAAATAATGGATCAATTAGCGTAGATTGATTTTCAAACCTGCTGGATCAAGCCTAAGTCCTCTGTCTTAAAGCCTTTGTCCGGGAATCAACTCATTAACAAAACAATCATTTCTTTCTTGGTAATATTCCAGTAGTTTGTTAAGGTTATAAATGAAGACATATAAAAAATGCAGGGTTTCACAGTTTTTCTCCAACTATTACCAAATTCATTTTGGGAAAACTAAATTGAATGGGGTGAGATAACAAATAACAGTAATTAATTTTTCACTTTTGCAACACAAAAATATTCTATGAAATTGCAATTTGTTAACAATTTTAAAGAAGCTTTCTTCTTAAGCTAGCTAGGGACTACACTACATCTAAATACTTATACAAGACTAGCTATATATATATATTGGCCAACAAAATCTTCTCCCTTTAAAAAAATTCAAAAAAATCAAATCTCCCCACAGCCAGACAGCTCTCCCTTACCTCGTCTCTTATATTATAATCCATTTATAGTATTTATCGTGATTGGGAAGCTTTCCATTAGCATTACGACAAAAAAAACTTATTTACCATGACTGGGAAGCTCTCCTTGGTGTTATGACCCAAAAAAATTATTTACTATGACTCAAAAGCTCCCATTAGCATTATGACAAAAAAAAATTTATTTACAGTAACCAAGAAGGGCCCTCTTTGATCAATTGGTAGTTAGCTTCTCAGCCAAAAATATTGAACTGCCAATCAGTTCATAACTCAACATGGAGAGGTGGCCAATTCTTCAGTCTCTTAACACTTTGAAGTTCCATCACAGCTCATTAGCTGGGTTCTTCATACCTCATCTTTGCACTGTAAGAATCCATACTAAACTTAGCTACAAAGTAGTCCTGAAGTAATACAGCAAGAAGAGCTCAAGCATGTGACCTATAATTTGTCAGGTAGATGTGCTACAAACTGGACTACACCACAAATAACTCATGAAGCCATTTTACTACAAGCTTTTTTAACCATCATGTAATCGTTGTGTTGTTCAAGCTTTAATAAGTACAATAAATATCTACCTGGCTGTTATTAGTACAGTTCCTTCAAAATCATGACATCAAATAAACTTACACATTTCTTTACGGCAGATAATATTGCAGACCTCCAGCCTTTATCTCCCATGAGGGCAATTCTTTCAGGTCTCATAAATGAATTAAAGGTGACATCTCTGCATTCTTGAAATTTTTTACTACAAGTTAAATTTTTCTTCACGTAATACGTAATACTGATTGCATCATGGGAAGCCTGTATTGTTACTTCATCTTGAAAAGAGACACTTAAACCAGATGGAGGTGGAAACCAGACACACTGTTTCCAGTGACTGCACCATTGAAATCCACCTAGAAACAAAAACATATTTTTTTACAGTTATGCATGTCATACAAATCTAAAATGCAAAATTCATTTACCTAAAACATTGCATCCAAGAAATTAATATTGAAAATTTGCTTTCCGTTCCTTTCTGCTAGAATTTGTCTTCCACTCTTAATTTCAATAATGATCCAAGAGCAGTTCAAACTATTCAACAACATAAAACTGAAATTAGATGCTATAACTTGTATTCACGCAAGTGCAAACTAATAGGTGTCTAACCAGCATTCAATCATTTTGACACATTCATAGGGCCAATACAAAAAATTGACATTGGGATAATATATGCATCTATCAATGCAGATCATAAGAACTTAAAAGAATTTCCATGTCACCAAGTATGCCAGGTTTTATATTAATCAAACAGCAAATTCTACACCTTACTTCAAAATCCAGTAATGGTAACAAACTAACGGGGCCAACCCTGTGTAGAGAAATTCCCACGGTTCTATTCATGAATGCCAGCACAAAGAATAAGCCAGAAAAATTGAGAAAATCAATAGGAGAACTCTTAAATGGGTTTCACAATCTTGATTTTCAAGACATAATTGGACAAATTAATGGCCAACCAACGTCAGAGACATTGGATGTAAATTTTTCTATTAAATAAAAACAACAACACAGCAGAGCAAATGGACCAGAAAAATGACAACATATGGGAGATAACACAGCCAAAATATCCTAAAAATAACAAGTGATGTGAGAGATGTCCCAGAGTGGTGGTTCTCTTGGGCTCTCCCCATGGTTCGGGGGCCATGGAACACTTTGAGGCGCCCTCGGGTAGCTCTCAAGTGTTACAAAACCCACCCCGGCTTGGTGGTACCAAGCTAGCAACAGGACACCCTCTTGTTGCAACTCTCTTCTAAGTCTTCTTCATTCCCCTCTTCTCCGTGGAGAACTACATGGCCCTGATTCTACGACGGTCATAGATATGTAGGCAGCCAAGACTGGATAATTTTGGTGCGGTGCCAGGCCACACCTTGTACCAGATCGTGAAGGATCTGGGGGTGAGGCACCTTCCCTTGTAGGTGCATCGTCTCCCCTTCCACCGATGTGGTCTACAAGGTTGTGTGTTTGCTTGTTTGCTTCATCCTCGTTTTGGAGTTTGGTTACCCTCAATGAGGAGCGTGGTCATGTACGTTCAAAAGCTTTGCTTCTACTTGCACTCACTCGTGAGATGCTTGCTTGCTGGAGGCGTATTCCCCAGGTCTTCCGCCCCAGATCCACTGGATCTTCATGAATTCCTCGAGGTGCCGGACAACGTCGGGGCAACATTGTTACAGATGGTATTAGAGCGTTTGTGAAATTGTGTTGTGATATGGTTGTGCTCTTTGGTTGTGTTACTCCATTGAGCTTGTTTGGTTAATGGTCCCTCCGGATTGATACCTAGGTGATCTAGGGTCATATCCTTATGTACTTTGAAGAGTTGCCTGATGGCAATGTTCTACACTCTTCATGAGGGGATAGATGTTCAATTGAGAGCAATAGATGTATGTTGCTCTCCGTCAGGATATAAACGATTGCGTTGTGGTGATGTCTCTCACTTGTTTAATTGTGGTCAGACTAGTTGTGATTGTATGCGATATGGTTGAGAGGAGTTCTACTGGCAACTCAAGAATTTTGTTGCTCAAGGAGCTCCCATCTCAGGTCTCCAGTGATTCATCTGGGATGAATCAGAC
>MNCI01037298.1:48025-73707 GCA_015680685.1 Gnetum montanum
TGCATCGTCTCCTCTTCCACTGATGAGGTCTACAAGGTTGTGTGTTTGCTTGTTTGCTTCGTCCTCATTTTGGAGTTTGGTTACCCTCAATGAGGAGCGTGGTCATGTACATTCAGAAGCTTTGCTTCTACTTGTGAGATGCTTGCTTGCTTGAGGCGTATTCCCTAGGTCTTCTGCCCCAGATCCACTAGATCTTCATGAATTCCTCGGGGTGTCGGACAACGTTGGGGCAACGTTGTTACAAGTGAAGTGCAACACTGAAACAGCCAAGAAGGTTTTCCAGAAAGTTATCATAAAAGCAATGAAAATCAGCTCAAATGCTGAGATGAATGAAGAGGACATCCAATATTAACAAGATGAAAATCAGCTCAGATGCTGAGATGGATGAAGAGGTCAGCTAACATGGTTTTGGGATATTGAATATAGTTAACATAGCCCTTCAAATAAAAGTTGTCTCTTGTCTATATTCAATATCCCAAAACCATCTTGGCTGGAATCTCCTTTCATCTCCAGTCTTATCCTTTAATTGCAATACAAACAATTTAACCATATTCAACTTTAATAGTACCCATTTTGGCAGCCCCATCGTCCATCTAAACATACACATCACAAGTACACTTAGTAATTTCCCTTGATGCAATAGCTTCTCCATTACCCTATATTCTGAAAAATAATTAGAGAGATGGATTGGGTGATTTTATTTAAATAAGGTGCATTGATAACCAATTAAGAAGCTTTACAGCATATGTAAAGCAGCTTAAAAGAAGAAGAAATGTTTTGATTCTCCTAACCTTTCACTGATAAGACCATTCCATTTACTAGAATTTTTTTCTAGTTAACATACCCAAGCAAAATGCAACATGCTGAGTTACAATACAGGCTATTCCCTATCTTGATATGAATTTGAAAACATACTGCAGAACCAAAATTCATGAAATCCTAGTCTCTATATTAGCATGGTCATTAAGCCAAAATTTGAGAGTTCATCACAAAATTTAAGCAATAATCCTACAACAATACATACTAAGAAACTTCAATATACCAACGGGATCCCTTTGTGATCTGTGGATTACTTCCACCTACGTAAAATTGAAAGCCACACTAAGAAAGCAGTTCTAACTTTTCATTAAAAAATCCTAAAACTATGCTCCCCCACCATTCATATTGTGACAAGAAAACCTCTGTGATTTAAGATGCCACCACCAATGTTAGGGCAATACCTTGAACATGTGTTCAACCTAGATGATTCTTAGACAAATTTGATACACCCTGTAAACACTGATACCAATCTATTTTGGGCAAATTGATTGGTTAGTCCTTTTGGGTCTATAACAAGGTAATAAAGTTTCAGTTTCAGTTTTATATCTTACAAGTCTCTATACATAATACCATAATAGTGCTCGAATGTGTTACATTTTAAAATCAATGAGGTTTCCAAGGATGCAGAAACAAAAATCATCAAAATGTGTCAACACAAACAAAAGAAAATTCCTTTTCTAGACTCACCAAAAAACGCAACAGACTTGTCTAAGTTCTTATATTTTGACATAATCCATTTTGGAGCTGTAGAATAAAAGATAGTGCCATCTTTATCAAGTTGAAGAACCCACCTACGATCAAATCAATCAACGCAAGAAATATCAATTAACAAAGATGCTCAAAAATGGGACAAAGTTTCCTTAACAGTGTTACCATGAGACAATAGCATCTGCCCTTCCTTCAGAGATTGTTTTAACTTTGATCTCAACATCTCTTGCATCCTCTGGTCTCCTCCAGAAATCAAAATCAAAAACTTTAAAAGGCTCTGACAACTGAAAAATTAAAAAGAAAAGATCATATTTTACTAGTAAGCAAACATCAAATAGGAACACAAATAAATATCCCACCCTCACACATCTATTTATACCATGCGAATCTCTGAAGAAAAAGCATCACAATTAATGGCATATTGTGATTGTTTCATGGTGGAGGCAGATCCAACAGGATTAAAACGTAGTTGGTCTGAAAGAGCATCCTCTTTTCCATGCAAGTCATGCATCTTTGACAAAACTTCACTCTCGACCAGCTTCAAACATTCACAAGTGCACAATCAAATAAATTATTGAAGAATTAATTAGAATACACAGTTGCTTCTTTAATTTTTTTATGTAGCACATTACTATAGTAGTTAGTTGATGAAGAATACAAAATTGTAATAAAATAAAATGAACTCCATAAGAAACTTTTTGTAATCTGACCTCTAATACCCACTCAAAATTATCAGCTTATCCAACTTTGTAACATTATTCAATGCCTCAGTTCAGTATTCAGATGGTATAAAAAATTGAAATGCGATTGCATGGTAATAAAATCAGAAGAAATTAAAAATGATAAAATTAAATTAGTATTTACTCTTGTATACCTGACCATAAATTGTAGCTTTAAAAGGAATCGTTTCTGCATCAGGCATCAACAAATGATCATGTGCATGTTGAAGAGTTGGTATGAGTCCCTCTCCCAAAAGTTCAGAATCTAAAATTTCACTCACCTGTACATGACATGTCCAAAGAAATCAATGCTAAATCATTACTTCTTTGGCAAAAGGTTTAATAAATACTTGAATTTATTATCGCTAGAAAAAAATGTAGAATCTCCAAACAAAGGCTAAAATGAATTTATATGTTAGCAGAATTTACTTAGTTCTATGCAAGGCTAAAACATAGTTCAAAATATATAAATTGGGCAAGATACTCTAATTGATCAAGATATCAAAAGCAACATACTTAAATACATTGTTTGTTTGTTCAAATGTATGAATTATATATTACAAATTATAGTTCCAATTTATACACTTTACCAACCAGGTGGGGCTCATTGGCAAGACATACAAGTTGCATCTTGCATATTGCAAGTTCAAACCAAATCACTTCCCCTAAAATATGCTTGGGTTGTACAGTAAATTTTTAAAAAATAGCAGAAATTAAATTTTGTCACACAGATCCAAGTGTTTTAATAATGATATCATTAAATCCTGAAATCAGCATCTAAACTATATTCAACAGAATTCTTGCCAGCTTTGTCTTAAGTACATTAAATATATTTTGAATCAAAGAATAATGGCAAATACTTTGAATCAAGAAAATTTGCCATATCACACTTCCAAGAAACCCATCAAGAGAAAGATAAGAAAAGCTATGGGAAGATATGATAAAATTAGAAATAGATCAAGTTTTAACTTTCAATAAAGGTAAATAACAAAAGTGAACTTATGTAGCCTAATCCATATTGTTAAAATCAGGCTACAATGATGATGATAAGTTGGCAAGCATCAACAACATAATACAATACTTTACAGGAAAATTATTAACAAAATCCCAAGCACACAACTCAAATCAATGTTGTCCTCTTCTTTCAAAGGCAGATCTGCCATTTATTATTCTAAATCCTGAATTTTGAAATAGTGCTCAATTATACTTTAATGACGTGTAATCTTCACAATAACAGGAGCATTGTACCTTTATTTTTTAGTTTTGAAAATAACAGCAGTTATGCAGGACAATATCTTGAAGCAACTTCTGCATAAGTACCAAGACAATAAGAAAAATGCCAAAGAATAATTAGGATAAAACCCTAATATTTTATTGCAAGCAACACCCAATCACATCAAAATCTAAAGAGTTAATAAATCCACACATCAGATCAAACATACATACAGAATTCTGCACACTCACTCTTTATTTCTCTGCCCTCTATTTATAATTTTCATTCTTTTCTTCCACCTAAACACAATGCCAACAGCCCCCTCTTTATACCCAGATAGAAGCTTAAAAGTGTGCTCCAATTATCACTTTCTACTGGTTTTCAGAAACAAGATTTAAAGCCCAGAACTTTGATGGCACATGCATGTGAACAGAATATTTATGATCGTAAATACAACATGTGCAGTACCTATGATGTATTTACAACCTTTAACTACCACTACAACAGCGCAGTATTTATGATCTTTAAGCAATCTCCAAATCTGAACAAGCTGCCACAACTGACTACTCTACCTGCCAAAGAAAGTAACAACCAAAACTAAAGCTTCCCCTATAAGGATTTTAACCCAAAGCAAATAAATTTCTTTATAACAAAAGATTTTCCCACACTTTTAAATTATCTAAATCTACCTCTTCATCAAGGATCTAACAGAAAAATATTGAGCATCAACATGCTTCTCATAACCTAAGAGTGATTAGATGAACTTCTTCTTTTGTTGGCCACTTATATTCATTACCAATGATACTCCATGTGTTAGAATATTGAACCTTCCAAGTCATAGGTTTGATTCTAGTGAGCAATGCTGAGTTATAAAGTTCTAATTGGACTATAACTCTTGGGGGGTATCTATAGGACAATTATTTCAAGATTCCAACAACCACACCACCCCCCCCCCCCCCCCCCCCGAAAAGGGCCCACACCACCTTGTGTTAGAAGATTGAACCTTCCTTAAATCCATGTGGCAACTGCTTGGGCATTCTTTACAGCCATGTCTTCATAGTGGTCTTGATTCTTCATGTACCCTTCACTGCTTTGTATGTGCAAGCTGCAACTTTCAAGTGGTGGTAAAGTGATTGTTTCTCAAGTTAGAAGATGTGAGTTTGAGCGTGGGCACAACCATTCAAAAAGGTTAAGCTTTTGCTCATCCACTAACCCTCCCAGGACCCTGCTTTGTGGGATTAACATTGATGCTCCAAGCAATGATCCTTTTATTAAACCTCATCTACTAAATTGAAGTTTTGAACTAGTATTGTCTTTTACACTTTTTGTTCTAGAAGACTATTTTTTTATTCCCCTCTCTTTGTTTGAGACCTAGAACATGTAATGATGTAGCAAACCACAAAACATGTGCATTGCTTAAAAAGAAGGATGTATTGTTAGCCATAACTTGTAACTTGTCATAAAGTTGTGATAGAAATTGAAAACTGACCAACTTCAACCAGGGATGGATTGTATGAAATTTAATGTGTATAAGGTGCAATTGCCAAAATGAATAGCAGACGGTGGCCATTGTACATACTCTTTAAAATTTATTTAAGTTATTGCAATGATTCCACCTCAACAATTAGATTTAAATAATATTGTTTCTGACTGCATAGTATGATTGGAAATTTATCATCAGCAAAGTTATTATCGGATGAAAACTTCTTCTTAATGAAAGCCAAGATATCGACTGGTTCATTGATGCATGTGTTGTTTCATACAATGTACACCACCTCTAAACTGGATAAAGACTTTAAATGCTAACATATTTATCATGAAACTTGCTAATACCCTGAATTCCAAAAAACTAATATTTGGTACAGTTTCCATATAACTACAGTCCTAACTAATGATCCTGACTTCACCTGTGAAGTAGCAATAGCCTGTATTAACACTCTACTCACAAAAAGCATTGTGTTCAGAACAGCTAACATTGACCTATAAAATGAGATTACAAGAAGGTATGGTCATGCAACAGAAAGTAAACCTGTAGATGGAAAGAAGGTAAGTAAACTTGATCTGAACTGTGCAGTTCAGTGCAACAATGTTACGGAACAGAAAGTGATAGCTCCATAGGTATCTACCGTGCAAATTTTTTTAACTGTAGAAATAAATGAACTCAAAAAGTTTTCAGAAGAAGCTAGAAGCCATAAGAGCATTTGGAATATATTATCAGGGGTTTTTTTCCTGGAATTGGGAATAATTTTGGACCACCCTCCCTCATATTTTTATGTATCCAGGTTTTTAGACTCCTTTTGGTTGCCCATGTTCCTTATATGGATGAGGTCTAATTTTATTAATGTAACCTGGCCACAATAGATCTCTCAATTCCCATTGGCCAAGAAATAAAAACAATAACCAAAAATGAATAGCAAAGGAAGATTGCCTGCATGACATAATATACTCAACATTACTGTGCCAATTCTCCACATGAGGCCTGGGTTCTTGGTTTTTGTACAACCCCTCCTTTGGTTTCTGAATCTTGCTGGATTTAGCTGTGACCCATCCTGGTGATCCCTGGGGTTTTCTATCCATGTTTTTAATCTTTTGTGTACTTTGTTAACATAAATCCCAACCCACTTCACCCACCCCCACCAGAGTGTGTGCGTGCACAGATGCATGTATTAATTGGTTCCAAATATGACTTCTCTGGAAGTATAAGATGAAAAATTAAAAAGTATAATTCCCTTTCCAAATATGTGCTCATTGTAATGTTCATTTCTCTAATACTATAATATCACTTACTATGAAAAATCTATCACAGCAACTACATTTAAAGTCTTGTATTCATGATTTTTTGCTGGTTTGGCAACTTCATTATAGGGGATAGCAAAGTAAGGTGTCAACTGCACTTCTGGTAAGAACAAAATTTTAGATCTTTTTCAACAGAGGTCGTGAAGCCCAACATTAGTGTGGGTTGCTGCTTTGGGTCTATGGAGGGATGCTATCAGAGGAGTTTTAACCAGAACAATGCTGTTCAGTCATAGCTTTAGAAAAGGAATGTAAATTGTAATTTATATTTGGCATTGACTGGAGTTTATATTTTGCTTTGTTAGTTTCTTTGTAAGTAGAATCATCTTTTTGATGATCTGGACACTATAGATCTGAGGATGTCTTTTTGATTAAAAAAATTAACATTTAAAGTCATTTTTGTCAATATGATAATAAATAAATAACTTTGATCAACCTTCATGATTTTAATATAAACCACAGAATCATTACAAACTTGTTGACATGAATATTTTGGTTACTGAAAACCAAAATATTTATGTTAAAACCAATATTAACGTTTGGTGAGGAAAGGACCTACGATACCTTACATATATGGGTAGGTAAACCTAGGAAACATCTTATGCAAGAGTCACATGAATAAACCGCTTCCATAGCTCAGCTTGATTTCTCAAGTCACATGGATAACTTGTTTCCACAACTTACCTTCATTTCTCAGCTCACTACAGTGAAACTGTACAAGCTTTATTGTAGCTTGCAATTACATAATAATATATAGATGTTACCATGCAGTTCTCTACAATATCATTATTTCAAATTATTTAAAACTAGCATGTGAAAATTCATCCCCCAACACACCCCCCCCCCCCCCCCCCGAAAATGCCACATGCACTCTCACCTCAGCCTTAAACAGCAGCCATCACGATTCTCCATGTGAGTTGTGATGGTAGTTACAGCTCAATTTTTCGTCCATGTGAATACTAGCTCAATTTTTCGTCCATGTGAATGCAACATAAGTAGTTAGGATAGGGAGGTCAAAATAATTTATAAGATACTTGAAATGAAAATAAAATTTAACATTTTAATGAATTAATTAACATTTAACGAAAATGCTAACAATAAAGCATGTTTGGATAACAAGGTTACAAAATAAATAATATATTAGAGAAAGAATGCACTTATGGAAACCACCCACCTAGGAAGAAGACATCTTCTTTTCTTTTATCAAGTGGAGTCCCTCCTCAAAGTAGTTTTTATAATGGTTAGTAACACATAGAATGTGTTCAATGCATGCCTCCAATTCTTCTGAATTCCTAAGTAATACCCTTTTGATTTCAAGGGTATCATCCCATTCCTTTTCCTACTCCTTTTGAACTCGTAACTCTTAAAAGAGTTTTTCCAACCTTTGGCATAACTTCTCTTCAATGGCTTCCTGTTCAATTCAGTTAAAAGTAGAGGAATGAGGCAACCCAGAATGGCAAAAAAGAGGAGCATAGGATGGAGAGGAAGAATGAGATGGGACAGGTTGCTGAGAAGGGAGATAAGGGAAATGCTTAAATGTTGCATGAGCTCATTCGTTGGTTTGCTCTAAGTCTTTTATTACCCTTCTTTCCCTTCCTCCTTTTCTTCTTTCAGCAGGAAGCATTGTGCCACTTCAACCTCTCTTTTGATATGTTTTGCCAAGTGAGAGGGTGATTTGATCTTTCATATCTCTTTAACTATCTCTATCCCCTTTTCCTTCTCCATGTGTTACATTTGTCAAAAAAAAAAAAATCAAAACGTAATAAATGTATTTGAGATGATAACTACACACTCTCTTTCAGGCAAAAGAAAATATTTTTCTTTTGGTCGCTGCAATGGTGGTATTTCCATCGTATGCCATCAAAATTCCCACACAAGCAATGTTATTAGAGACCATGATTGGTGCTGTAATAGCAAGGCAATAAAGAAGGAGAAGAATAATAACCCATTTTCTACATTGTTTATCTTTGGTTTTAGTTTTACATCCAGATCTATAGATCTTTTATTGTGTAGCCTTGCAAATGCTATTGTGAATTGAGGCTTACAATTTTTTATTTAAAGAAACGGTATTTTCTTTTGCTTTAAAGAGATTGGGGAGTTCTTATTTTAAATAAATTTATTACATTTTCTATTTTTTGTGACAGGTGTAACTTATGGAGAAAGAAACAGACATAGAGATAGTTAAGGAGATATTACATTTTTGAATTTTTTTTGCAGCAGGTTTAACCCATAGAGAAGGAAAAGGACATAGGAATAGTTAACGAGATATGGAAGATCAAAGCACCCTTAAACTTGGCAAGGCAGATGGTAAGGAGGGCCATGTGGCAAAAGATGAGCACCATGTGACACATGCCTTTTTCCCGAAAGAGAACACAGAGGAAGGGAAAGAAGGGCTATAAAATGCCCAAAAAGCAAACCAAAGAAGAAGATATCTTCGTCACAGCCTATCCCTGAAAATGGTGGATGGTTTCCATAACCTCATTCTCTCTCTCCAGCATGTTATTTTGTAACCCTGTTATCAAACTAGCTCTATTGTTAGCATTTTCTCTCAATGTTATGTTTTCGAGTTTACATACCCATATGTGGGGTGTAATAGGGCCTTTTCCCACCAAACGTTAATATCAGGTTTAACGTTAACTATTTTGATTTTTGGTGAAAGAAATATTAACGCCAACACAAGTCATCAGGAAAATTTACCAGTTATCACCCAATGTCCAGAATTAATGGCATTACCTTAAAATCAATGAAGATGGTTTGAACATTTTCTATCCAACTGTTTTACTTAATGTCACCTGGGTTAAATTTTGTTAACATTAACAAGTATATTGATTAACAGAGTGCTGGATCAAGTTTTAAGGAAAAAAGTACAAGTGAGGAAGAAAGTAGAAGCAAATGAACTACGGTGTGCAGAGGGACCCAAAAGGTACGTTTTAGCTCCTATTAGTTATCGAAACAGTCAAAGCATAACACATCTCATGTTCAAATAGATTAAGTGTGGTAAGGAATACTTGAAACTTGGCTGTGAGCATCACAAGCTGATGTCACATATATACACAATAATAATATTTGAAGAAATTCCAGAACAGTGAAAGGATTTTGTTCTGATAGTGAAGTTCACACATTTTTTACAAACCTGCCTGATAAAGTTTTTTTATCATTCAAATGTTAATCATGCATATCAAGGAATATGGAATTGGTTTTAGAGGTAATAAAGAATTGATATGCAATTGCAGTCTCAGTGTCTCTCATTTCTATTTCTCAAGTTAATTTATAAAACTCTATAAGTTGAATGTAATGCCAAGCAAATTTCCTTGAGCTGACTGATGCCAAGCAAATTCGTGATATACTTGCACGATCAACGTAAAATTCTCCAATTTGCTTGTACATGTGTTGTCTCTGAATTCAAATAATTACATTAACAATATAACAGACAATAGTGGTACGACGTCCAAACCGTGCTTTGCGATAAACAAATCTAATCTAATTTTGTTGAAATAGAGAAGATATAATGATAGAATCAAGTACCATAAGAAATAAACAAAATTTTAAAAATGTCATGCAGTCCCACCAAAACATCTGCTCGACAAGGCAAATCGAGACCAACTTTGAGATCCTCCGAGCGTTTGTGTATGACTCTTATTTTATCTGACATGCCATTCGCACCTAAAACCCTCCGAGCTAATTTGAACATTGGTAGGTAACCCTCGCATGCTGTCACTAAACCACCTTTTTTAGTATTCTCGCTTTGGCGTTTTTCCTCATTCATGGCTCGAAACGACATCATTGACAACAGTCCAGTTCCAGCACTGCATCAAAATTGCTTTTTGAAAACAAGCTCCAATCATAATTCAACTCAAAAACTCTAAAGATAACCATAAATTTGGAAATGAAATACAGACACAGAAATTCTTTTCAATGAAATTGAATATCGGTCCCTGAAACCTTTTTCTTTTTCTTTTTCTTATCCAATGAAAAATTTATTAATAAAATAAGATTTGAAGTTCAATCAAACTAGTGCTCTCAGGATCTTAAAATCAATTGATCAATCAAGAAATATGATTAACAATCAGTAATATCATAATGCCATGTGCTAGAATGAAAACAAAACACCCAAGAAAAATGAAAAGGTTCGTAAGCCAAAAACATCGGTTTTCTACGATAATTTTTTCACACTAATGCTTTGTAGAATGAAAAGCTTATGCTCTTTCTCAATAAGCATCCTGTAATGATGTTTCAGTGTCAATAACTCCGATGCTCCTTAATTGATCCCGTGTTGCGTCGGTGTTCTTGAATCGGAACATCCGAAAACGACCTTCGCTCAATAATTTTGAAAATTATTATCAACGCTATCATTTTGGCGGGAAAAATCAATCACCAGCACAAAATGCCATATTCCAAATCTTGTGTGTGAAAGGGTTGCAGAGAATCAATTATCATTCTTGGCACATGAAACAATTCGAAGAAGCACGGTAGCATGAATACCCGATGTCAAGAACGTGGCAGGGGCCCTTGATTGTCTTGCCAATGGCGAGGTCGTAAGCTCGGTTGCGCTCCGAGTCGTTGAGCATGTCGAGGTAAGAAGTGTAAGCAAGTACGTGCTGCTGCAAATTCTCGGCCGAGGATGAAGGCGCATCATTGTTGTGAATCACAACCCATTCGGACTTCCCTGTGAGTGGATCGGTCCTCAGCTGAAAACTCATGTTGTTCGTGTTTGTATTATCATTTTTCGTGCCCGATTTCATGATTGCATAGGCTCGAACCGGCGCTGTGGCGTGCCTAGGGCTAAAGCTGGAGGAGGAAACGGAGGTACGACAAGGATTTGTTGCAAGGGGAAATGAGCGTCTTCCCAAATGTTGCAGTTGGTTGCAAAGCATAGCTGTGCTGATCGTTCATTCACGCTACTCTCCAGCGGCAGCAGCTATGGCTTTTAAAACTTTTTCTCCTCCGCCTAGAGCAGGTGCCTGTCCCTGCCATCGATTTCTATTGTTTTTTGAAAAAAAACAATCGATGGTTTCGTGGACGATGAAAAAAATGGATGATGAAACTGATGTAGTCCGCGACTACTCCGTACCCAAACCTAAAGCTCACCAATCTTCTGAGCTTACTCGTAAGTTACATTTTTATGGTTCAAACATACATTTTCTTCAAATGGAATTAATTACGTTTAGCAAGCTATTGGGAGTTGTTATGGTGGACTCAGAAACAACATCCATATGTACAGACGTCAATAATACATCCACATCGGTCACAATGCATTGTACTGTGAAAAAGAAAAAGCCTAAATTACCCTTTCAACCAATCCTTTAAAAAGCACTTTTTTTATAATTAGAAAAAGTTCTTAGTCTTGCCCTCTATTAAAGTCCTCCTTCAAGTTTTCACTTCTAACTAAAAGCTTCCTATAGATCCAAATTTACTAGTAAGCATGCTTAACAACAATGACAAAAATTATAGATCTTTAACAAAAATTGAACGATAGCACAAGGAGCATATCTAAATACTCTTAGGGCATATTTAGTTGCATGAGTCTTGGGTTGTTAAATTAGGTGTTTCCAATTATTACATTACAAAATTTGTTTGGTTTTGGGTAGCTTTGTGAGGATGCATGGTGGGATTCTTATAGAAACCACTTAAATTACCAGATTCTATTGATTCTTAGGTTCTTTCTAGATTTCACTTCCATATGTGTAATCTAGTAAGATTCATAATTTTTTGGATTTAGCGTAGGATTCCATATCCTAAGATTCCATGAACCAATCATGTCTTTAAAGGGACAAAGGCAATCAATATCCATGAGTATTTCCATCTCTTCCTATAAACCTAAAATAAAAAAATCATATAAAGATTCAACTCAAGCTCAAAATTAAAGCTCTGCATCATAGAATGACTCTTACAAATCACATAACATTTATCCTTCCAAATGCAAAAAGGGATATTAAGCGTAAGTATATCAAAAATGCCATTGTTTATTGTTCATACACAAATGGCATAAGTAAAAAATATTTAGCCCTTTTAAAATCCAAAAATTGAAAAACACCATTATCAAGTTTATTGAGTAAAAGAATAATAAACAAAAACATGTTTAATGGGATCTTCTTGAGAGAAAACTAGACAAACTAGATTATCAAAACCAATAAGTTGAACCAACATTCCATAGGAAGGCTAATGAACCGCAATATCACATCCGCGATATTGGATCAACTATGCGATGTCAGATACCCGATATCACGGCCTGCTTGCTTTCCTATAAATAAGAGGTGGCGCCCTTGGTTTCCACATTAGAAGTTAGTCCCTTAGCCAAACTCTTGCCAATTTTTCCATCCAGAGTTAGAATTATTTTTGCGTGCCCGCAGTAGGAGTCATAGAGTGAATGGATTTTTATTCGAGCATTGTGTACCTGAGCACACTCTGTGTACGACAATAAAAACGAACTTTATGATAAACCTTGCAACATACAAAATAGATTAATTAGTGTTAATTATTATTTAATGCTTTCCTAGTCAATTAATAATTTCTCTCACCCTACAACTCTCTTAGTTAAATACACTTGGTACGACCGCTTCGAGCATGCGTGTAGCGCTTGGTAACCCAGTAACGATTGCGTTTGGTAATCCCAACAGCATTGCACTGGTTCAGGATGTGTACGGCAAGTGGGAATGGATACCAGTGTTAGGAGTACTTAGAACTTAGTTAACGAATAGTTAAATTAGATTAGTTACTTAGTTATCTCTCCCCCCCTCCTTATTAGCATAGGATATAAAACACATAAAAGCCATAAAATTTATATGCCTTAAGCTTACTTAACCATACAACCATGACATATAAGTAAATTGGAGAAGACAACAATTAACCAACCCGTTATTGTTCCATGAAGGCACATAGGCACTTAGTCCATGGAATTCAACCAGATCGTGCATGAAACGCTCATATTCGTATGGTTGAGCGTAGGGGTACCTCATCGCTCATCATTGGCACCGTTGCTAAGGACTTAGTTGTTTGTGCGCTAAGTAGAACTTAGAAAATCATTTACATTGTTGGAATGAACCCTTAGGGTTGATTAAGAAAAAGATAATAGTACATTGCACACTGAACAAGACAAGATGTCTTGTTCTTCGCATAAAAGCACTTCACCACCTAGGACTAACACAAGAAGCAATCGATGATAAGATACACATGACGTTGATCTGTCAATCCCTCAACAGTTTCGTGTGGTATATATTCATCCCAATAGATATGTACCCAACTTCACCTTTATTCTCCACAAAGATGAACAGCTGCGTTGGTGTGACTTGGAAGATAACATAGTGTTACCTCCCAACCGTTCAGTCCCAAGTATGCTTCTTCATGCTCTCACACAAATAGGCATGCAACACTTACACGCAAAGTACATTGCATAGGACTATGATTCGAGAGACTATCGTCCCACAGAAGCGCAACGTCAAGGGGATTTGCAACAGGAGAGACACCATAAGTCCTTGAAGGGAAAATGGTCCAAGGATGCCCCCCACATTTTAAGCGAAATTGAGAGTGATGAACCTGCCTCGGGTAGTCACCCACATAATGATATTTCTCCCCTTGACTTTGGCCAAGGGGTTGTGTATCAGAACCTCCATTCTACCATTTCCAACTGATGAGACGCGACATGCATTGTGCCGCGATATCACGTACACGATATTGCGTCTTTCCCTGCGATATCGCGGTCCGCTGCCATATCTATAAATAAGAGGCGGCACTCCCCTTATTTCCCAATCCTGGCTAGAAGTAGCGAAGCTCTGGCAGATTGATCACTCCAGAGTTAGAATTTTTCCCATGTGCCTGCAGTAGGAGTCCTAGAGTGAACGGCTCTTTATTCGAGCAACTTGTAACTTGAACCCAAGTTGTGTATGGCAATAAAGGCGAACTTGATTGGATAAACCTTGCAGCACGTGGTTTTATTTATTGTTATTTATTTACTGCTTTCCTAGTGCGCACAAGTACGACTTGATTACGAGCATCTACGGATGTGTACGGCTAATCAAGGAATCGGCTGCTTATCACACTTAAGCTAAATAGGTGCCTCAGTACGCCAAGTGTTTCTTGTGGTGTTAAGGCATTTAGTCTGCGGAGTTCGACCGGATCGCGCGTGCACACTCGTATTCGTATGGTTGAGTGTAGGGGTACGTCGCCACTTATCAACAACCTAGGTGCTAATACCAACGGACACAAAGTGTCCAAAAAAGGAACAAAGACACATGACAAAGGTGGGCATTCTGATCGCAATTGTGATCAAGGCAGAGACCACTGAAGAGAAGGCAGTAGACACCATCATGGTGGCGGTTCTCCTTCTTCTTCACCTTCATCATCTCCTTCACCCTCTCCTTCAATGTCCAGATGTAGCCATAGAGAAAAATATTGTGAGGATAAGGGCAAACAAAGTGGAAGTCATAGACGAGACAACCAATGTACTGACCTAAATCATCAGTGTAAGGCTGGAAGGGAAATAGACATCAAGAGATCGTCGGGTAGACACAGCTGACCCTACCTTCACCTAAGGGCAAGCTGGAAAAGTAAACGAAGGCAGAGTGCATTGGATGGTCTGCACGCAAATCAACCAAGGACATCCCCAAGCGTAAGCTATGGCTAGCGCTGGGGTTATCGTAAATGATGTCTTAAAATGTGTAAATGTGCGTAAAATGTAAACATGAGCCGTGAGACGTAAGACGTAAATGTAAACATAAGGCGTAAGCAAGACGTAAACTAAACTAAATGTGTAAATTGAACGTAAACTAAATGTAAATGGAAATAATGTTTGGTTGGCAAAACGGAAATAATTTATTGCTTTGAAAAGATGTGCACCGGTCAAAGCGTAGCTGCGTGTAGATGGTAGGTCAAACACCTAGCCCTGGGGTGATGTAACATGATGATGTGATGTGATGAATGCGAGAAATGCTTGGATGCCAATAGTCAGGTGTGTTGAGCGCCCAAGGATTGCAGGTTCTGTACTTTCTCAGAATTGCCAATGTCTCCAATTGCCAACTCGATTTATGTGAATTGATAGGGTATTTATAGGGTTGGGCTGGGCTCAGGCACAGAATTCAAGAATGGAATCAATGGCTATGAGATGAGAGGAAAGCAGATCTAGTGACATGTGTCCAATGGACAGTTGTGCTCGGGTTGGATGCATGCTGGCAAGAGTTGGATGTGTGTCAGACAATTGTGCACGAGTTGGATGTGTGTCGGCAAGCTACGTTCTTGACCAAGTACATTGCATTTTACAATTTATGGGTTATTCAAGCCCATGAAAGTATGTTTAATTTAGACATGAGGGCCTAACATGCCCACACATGTGGATTTACAATGAAATGTACAACAAGAGAAATTCAACCCCCGCTCGCTTGACCATGGACCAACCGCTCCAAGATGTCGCGATGTCGATTTGAGGCTGTTCGAGGCATCTCTGTTTGACCAAGGCTTCCAACGTGAGTTGTCTGGGCTTCCACGTGTCTTCAGTGTGCGTTTGAAACATCTTTGTACAAGCGTGACTGGTAGTCATGCTACAGTCATGCTGGGCAATCATGCTGGGCGTGACCCCAACGTGACCTAAGCGTGAGTCATGCTGGGCGTGACCTCAATGTGACCTAAGCATGAGGTAGGAAAAATGTAATTTTTGACACAAAATTTGGAATTTTTGAAGCCTGTTTTTAAGCACAACTGCTACTTGCCTGTGTGTGATCTAGATCTGGAAATTTGAGTTTGAATGTGTTTAATTTGGAGCTTATTTTGAATAGGTCATGCTGTGGTCACACCCAGCATGACTGCCCAGTGTGACCTCAAAAACTTGCAATTTTGAGCTGAAATATGGAATTTCTAAAGGCTAGGACCCATAGTTATCAATAGTGGACCCTGAGGATGACTTGCACCCTTGAAATTAAGTCATTTTGACTCAGTTTTAAGGCTCTAAAAGTTGGTCATGCTGGACTCATGCTCAGCATGACCTGTAGTGTGAGTGTGAGAAATCTACACCATTTGGCTTGAAATTTGAACTCCCGAATGCTGAAACTTGGAGTGGACATCAGTGGCTCTTGAGGATAGCTTGCACCTTCAGATTTGGACTATTTTGACTTGATTTTGAAGCTCTTGGAGTTGCTCATGCTGAAGGCAACCTAGCTTGACAGCGTGAGCAAGCTAGCTTGGGCAAGCTGGGCGTGAGCTCCCTGTCTTAGTTAAATTTTGAGTCATTCTCATTTCAAAGTGCTAGGCTGAAATTAGTGGTGTTTCATTGGCCCCTCTTTGTTGACGTCTAGAGGAATCTACCCGAGAGGCGTCAACAAAGAAGTGCAAAACACCATGAACAAACAAGTACTAAATATTAACCGTCAGCCCTTAGCTGGATGTCATCGCACCATTTTCAAAAGTACATGGGATTGAGGGAATGTGGTCCAATATGTAGGGGATTGGATTGGTTGTAACCAGGAAACCAGGAGTTGGTCAAGGGTGAAAATTGCTTTTGGAATTTGTGAGAGAGGAATGCTCTCTTGCGAACAAGTTATATCATTGGTCCTTTTCAACAACCGAGTTTTCAGCAGACTCGGAACCAAGACATAGGAGGTGCGTTCTTTGGAGAAATGGGACTCTTATAGAGTATTTGTGGGGCTCGTTGTAAACAGCCAAAACCATGCGATGATGTGTAACACGGTCTCTTTGAGACACGAGTGTAACTATTTTTCAAGACAATTGCCTTCTTGCCTGGGGCTTGTATGAGAATAGCCAATAGTCTTTTGTTTATGATGTTAACGGGGTCACGAAGACCTTTTTCGTGCATTTTTCTCTTTGATCCTTTTGCTATTTTTCCTTTTTTTTCTTTTGTTTTTACTTTATTTTGTCTTTTCCTTTTCTTTCATTTTTCTTTCTTGGTCTTTTTGAAAAAGCTTACTTTTTGTGCCGTGCTTGTGTTTGAGCACTTGCATTTTGCATCATGTACTATGTATCGTCGCAACTGCTTAGAGAGCTTCAATGTGCAACAATGTATCAAGAGTTTTGAGCTGAGTGGAATGTATCCAGGGGTATAATTGAATAGGATAAAGGAGCATGATGGGGAAATAGGGAATGTATCGGGAGTTAGGAATGTACTTATGAACGAATTGATTAACCTAGTTACGTGCGTCAGGAAGAATGTGATACCTTGTCATCACGATGAATTTCATCCATGTATGAATACCTCAGGAGCGTCATCCTGCAAACACAACTCCAAGAAGATAGGAAAACCACAAATGAAATGGTTAGCTAAGCACTCTAAACAAGGATATGGAGTCACCACATGCAATTTTCAAAGCAGACAGAGTCATGAACAACATTAGTTTCATTAAGGCCCATGAGACAACTCATGCAGCAAGTCTTTGCGGAACATGTACAGCCAATTGTAGCAACACATCTTTTCAGGTTTTGCCTGGTGGTTGGGGACATCGCTAGTTTATAGTCTTAGCAGACTGTTGCGAGTTAGTTTCACATCGTAACCCCTTAGACGACGCCAGTTTAGCATCATAGCAGACGGTGCATTGCTAATTTATAATCATAGCGGACTATGAAGAGGCAAACTAGTTTATAGTCTTAATGGACTCTGGATGCTAGTTTTATGTCATGGTAGATGGATGTAGCAGTTTAGTGTCATACCGGACAGGGCTCTGTGGTATCAGTTTTAAGTCATGATGCCAAGACTACTCTATGGTATCAGTTTTAAGTCATGATGCCAGGACTACTCTGTGGTATCAGTTTTAAGTCATGAGGCCAGGACTACTCTATGGTATTAGTTTTAAGTCATGATGCTAGGACTACTCTGTGGTATCAGTTTTAAGTCATGATGTCAGGACTACGACGTACCTTAAGTTTGTCAGACATAGTACCTTTTCAAGTACAAGTGGTTTGTAGGATTGGCGAACTTGTTTCCGTCCATGTCAGCAAGTTTGAATGCTCCATTGTTGTATGCCTTGGTAACTAAGTAAGGCCCTTCCCAGTTGGCTGAGAATTTATTTGGATGTTCTCAGGCGGCCTTAAGGACTAGATCTCCTTCTTTGATCGGGCGTTTATGAAGATTGTGCTTGTGCCTTTGCCTTTGTTGTTTTTAGTACCATTTAATTTGATCAAGTGTTCGTACATGTTCCTCCTCTAACAAATCGAGGTCAGCAATGCGCAATTCATTATTTTAAATTTCATCAAGGAGGCTGGAGAGAGCTATCCGCAATGAGGGCACCTGCAATTTTAAAGGTAAAACAACTTCAAATCTGTACACAAGGCTATATGGAGTTTTACCTGTGGATGTTCGATGTGTTATTCTGTAAGCCCATAATACGTAGACTAATTGTTCATGCCATCACTTCTTGCTCTGATTCAGCATTTTTTTGAGCACCATGATGACGGTTTTGTTTGTAGCCTCTACTTGACCATTGCTCTATGGGTAGTAAGGTGATGAAAATGCATGTTTAATGCCCAGACTTTCACAAAAGCTTTTGGTATCTGCACTGCTGAATTGTGGCCCATTTTCGGTAATGATGGTCATTGGAATACCAAAACGAGTCACAATATTTTATATTATGAAGGTGCAAATGTGTTTTGACGTGGTCTTCCTAAGAGGAATAGCTTCCACCCACTTTGTGAAATATTCAGTCGTAGTGATAATGAAGCTATGGCTTGCTGAAGATGATGGCATTATCGGTCTAATTAAGTCTAAACCCCATTTTTGGAATGGCCACGTGATTTGTGTTGTATGTAGTTCGTTAGGTGGCACATGTATTAGATTACCATGCTTTTGGCAAATGTCGCATGTTTTAACCTTGGAGATGCAATCGTATTCCATGTGTGGCCAGTAGTAACCTAAGCGCCTATTCTTTGTTGCCATTTCTTTAGGTGCTATGTGTCATCCACAAAGTCCTTCATGGATTTGTTCTATGATCATTTGACCATCAGTGCTACTAACGCACATTAGCAGAATACCTTCATATGATTTATGACACAAGGTGTCTCCTATTAATGCGTATTGGCGGGAACGTTTTCGTACGATGTCCTTTTGAGCATTTGTCAAGTGTTGTGGTGGTTCACCTCTTAGAAGATACTCTTTTACGTCATCATACCATTCTATTGCGTGTGTTGTACTAACAGATGCTATAGGTACTTCATTTAGAGTGTTAATTACTGGTTCGGCACAACTGGTTATAGAACTAGGTAATGTATGGAACATTTCAGGTGTCATGTTTAAGGCTAGTGTGGCGAGTGCATCAGCAACGGTGTTTTCACTGCTAGGGATGTGTTGTATATCCACTTCTACTAGTTGCCTCACTAGATGTTTAGTCAAATCACAATACGAGTGCAAATGAAGAGCTTTGCATGCGTATACCTCAGTGACTTGATTAATAACTAATTGCGAATCACCTTGAACCACAAGGCGTGAGATTCCCGAAGTTAACGCTACTTGAAGGCCTCTAAGAAGACCTTCGTATTCTGCTACATTATTGGTGCAAGGAAAGGTTAAGCAGTAGGCGAAAGGTTGGATTTCTCTAGAGGGGTATGTTAAAATGGCTACAGCACTTCCTCCTCGAGAGGTTGAAGCCCCATCAAAGTAGAGGATTGCCTCATAGTTATCAGGTATAGTGTCTACACTGTTAACATTTTCATCTGGGAATTCAAGGTTTATCGTTGCTTGATTGTGCGTTGGCGAGACGGTTAGCTGCATGGTTATTGCCTAACCTTTTGTGGAAGATTGAGCAACATAGTGCAAATCAAACTCTATGATCATCGCTTTCCATCTAGCTAACCTACTTAACTCATAGATGTTATTAGTGATGGCACAGAGGACATTATCCTTGCAAATGATGTAAACCTGATTATGGAAGAGATAATGCCTCCATTTCTTCAAGGAGAAGATGAGGGCGAGGCATGATTTTTCTACGTCGTTGTATCGTTGTGCATAGGCTATTAAAGCATGGCTTAGATAATATATAGGGATCTCGGCTCCATCTTGACGTTTTTGATAGAGCATGGATGCGATGGATGAACCGGAAGTTGCAAGATAGATGTAGAAAGGTTTATCACTTTGTGGAGGATAAACAGTTGGTAGTTGGGCCAACTCTTGTTTTACGTTCTCGAACACTTCTTGGCATTGTTGATTCCATTGGAAATGTACATTCTTTCGTAACAAATGTTGCATGGGACTCAACTTATCCGTCAGCCTTTCGATAAAGCGTCTAATGAATTGCAGTCTACCTTGGAGGCCACGTAGTTCGATGAGGTTTCTTGGAGGTTGCATATTGGTTATTGCTTTGACCTTATCGGGGTCTACCTGTATCCCTATTTCAAAAACTAGGAAACCAAGCATTTTGCCTGTTTTAACACCAAAGACACACTTTTTTGGGTTGAGCCTGAGACAACGTTTAAGCACTAAGTCTAGATCTTTTGCATGTTGTTCAGTTGTTTTAGATCTGACTGTTATATCGTCAACATAATCATTGAGAAAATCGAGCATGTAATCACTAAATATGTATGTCATTGCTCGCTGATATGTGGCGCCTGCATTTTTAAGGTCGAATGGCATCATTGTGTAACAGAATGTCCCCCAAGGTGTCCTAAGTTGATGCTCTGGATTAATTCTTATTTGATTATAGCCCGAAAATCTGTCCATGAAGGACAATAGCGCATGCCTTGCAGTCGTGTTAATAAGTTGATCAATGCTAGGTAATGTGAAATCATCTTTTATAGTGGCTACATTGAGATCACAGAAGTCAATGCATATGCATATACTACCGTTCTTCTTGGGGACTACAACAATGTTTGATACCCAATCGGAATAGTTGACGACTCGGATGAAACCGGCTTGGTAGAGCTTTGTGATTTTAATGCGGACTGCTAATGCCACTTCGGGTCTAACCTTTTGTGCTTTTTTCTTTAATGGTTTAATTTTTTCATCAAGAATAATGTTATGTTGGATGATCCGAGGGTCTAGTCCCGACATGTCTGTATATGACCATGCGAACATTTTTATGTTATCTTTTAAAACTTGAGTCATGTCACCTACGAGTTGCTGATCTAGTAAGGAACTTAATTTCAAGGTTCTGGATTCGTCATTAACTTTGGTAATCGGGATTTCAACCAGATGATCTTCAGTGATATTGTTAACTTCTAGATTTAGAGTTTTAGCTACATTTTTAGGCCAGTCTGGCATTTCTTGAGTGGAGGTTATCAAACCGGGATAGATGGATGGATTTAGATCCAAAGATTTTGGGCAGATCGCTCTTTCTACATCTCCATATGATTCATTGAGAAACAATATTGAGAGGATGTTGTTGGTGGCCATGCTGCTCACTCTTACTAATTAAAACAGGAGCGAAATAAGAGACACTCCCTTGGTAGGAGAGTTATAAAGTGTAAACAAACATAGGATAATTAAGCTGTGTACTAACAAATTTAGGAGATGTGGTGGAAGCTATGGCAGTTTAAGGCCATACCGGGCCACATGTTGACTTGCCATTTGAACTGAGTGTATGCACTATTTTTAAATTTTAAAATATTTTTGACTTTTAAACTCAATATTTAAATTTTAAATTTTCAAATGGACAATAAGGTTGTGAAAATTTTAAAGTTTTATGAAATTTTATGAAATTTTCAAGTATTTATATATGTTTATTTATTTTTGTTGATTTTTAGCACTTTCCTCCTTTGTTCATAAGAAATTTTGGGCCCAATTTTGGGGGATTGGAATGACAAGGAAATTTGGGCAAGCATAAGGCAAAAGATAGCTTTGGACAACAACATGTAGTTAAAATGAGGAGATGAATTAAAATAAAATGGCCAAAAATCAAATAAATAAAATTAAATTATTAGGGGGGGATAGAAAAGAGAATTTTGAAAAAGAAAGCCTCATTTTGGTCATTGGGAGAATAGTGTAATTTCCAGAGTGCAACGTGAGCATTAGCATCAGCGTCAGCATGACCATGAAAGACAAGGGAAAGGAGAAAGCAACCGGGGGCAAGGGGAGGAAGCAGGCAGCCCTAGCATTCGTGAAGGAGAGTGAAGAGCTCCTCCAATGTCTTCCCCAAATTAGGGTTCCGTCATGGAAGAAGGCCCTACATAGGTAAATTCTTTGCCCCTAGTTTTCTTTTTTGGTATTTCTGCAAGTAGTGTTACCTAGGGTGAGAGCTTAGGATTTTTGGCTTTGCAATTTGGGGCGTGAATGCATAGGTTTTCGATTTTTTTTGGCGTTTTGGCTACAAAATTTCTAGCTTTCTTGGCATTATCGTTGCAAGGTTTTGGGTGTAACGTGACTAAAAATTTTGACCCTGGAGTTAGGGTAGCGTGACCACAAAGATTTTAGATTTTTTGGGGAGCAAAATTTTGATTTTTAGAGGGGCAAGAATGGCTGTAAATTTCTGATTTCGAAGGGGGTAACGCTCTTGAAAATTTTAGTCTTGGGCATCGTGGTTTTGCAAGTTTTAAAGCTTTTGCAAGGCAACGTGACCCGTAAATTTTGGGTTTTTGGCTAGGATAGCGTTACCTGCAAATGCAAATTTTGAATCTTGTGGGATTTTCCCAGAACAATTATTATTTTGAGTATAAAAGGATTTTAGAATTTTATATGGGCACTTGTCCATCTTCCAATCAGTAGCTTTTTGAAAGAAAATTAGTAAACTTCGTTCCCCGCTAAAGCTCTTCTTCTCATTCACAGGAGAGATTTGATTCCTGCACTACCATGCCCAATGATGGCTTCATGGTTTCAATTGCAGAAATGCGTCCACGATTTCTCCACCCAGACCAAGTTGACCTTTATCGCCCTTAACCTTTGGCGAATAACAAACACATGGATAGTAATAACAAATAAAGAAACTATGGCTATGGTAATTGGGAATGAGTTAGTGGTAAATAATGGAATTAACATGACTTGCGATTTTTCTATTTTCTGCCCTGGGATAGTGTGACCATGAGTTTTTTGTTTTTTTTTTTCGTCCAACGCAGTGTGACCTTGGATTTTGGATTTTCAGTCCTGGTTTTTTTTTTCAAAGAGATGTTTTTAGAACAAAATAGCAGCCCCTAGCATGAGCTAGAATGTGGGAAAGCTCAACGTGACTTGTGTATAGGCCAGCTTGACTTGGTGTAGCTAGCATGAGTGTTGGAGGAGTTGCCTTTGAAAGGATGTTCAATGATTTCTCAATTTTATATTTTTTATATTATTTATTGTTTGTCTAGGATTAATGATTTAAACATGGATTCATTCTCAAACCGATTTCAATGTACCCCAGTAAGCATAAAATTACACTAAATAGATGTTAGTTTCCTCGTCTCATGGGGTGGAATATTTGTTTATGTGATTTTTTGGTTTTATGTGATGTTACTTTGTTATCCTTAATTATTTTGTTCTATTTTCTATTTTCTGTTTGTAGGGACACATTTATGATGGAGCTGGCCCTAGTGAAGCAGGAGCAGATGATGAAAAGGATCTTGGGGATCAACCCCATCCATGAGCTTTTTAGTCTTTAAGTGTTTTTGGATTTTTGGATGTTTGATGGAATGTATAAAGACTAATGTAATGGCCTAAATTTAATTATGGTATAAAATGGTTGCATTCCTTCGTTACCTTGATGTTCTATGTAAATATTTTTGTTATTTTTCATGTTTTTTATTATTTTTCTTTGTTTTCTAGAGTATATTTGTACAACTAAATGTAACATAAATTTCTAAAGTGTAAAGCGAAATGTAAGGTAAATACTTGGAAAAGAAGGCAAGGACCGTGCAAGAATCTAAATCGTAACTTGTAACCTGTAAGCGAAAATTCAATGTAAAATGACAAGAGTTCATAAATCTGTAACTTGTTGGCTCTAGTTTAAAGCCATTTTGGGCTTGGTATATCAGTTTAAAGTCTTGATGGACTATTGCATCTGTTGTTAAAGAAAGGATTACCAGTTTTATGCCATGGTGGGCCAAAGGTAGTAACGTTTTCAGAAAGTTTTAAACGGAACTGGCCATTTCTGACCGTGGCTAGTTTAATGTCATTGCAGACGTTTGTTAGCAGTTTTAACGTCATACCAGACATTTCGTAGTTTAACGTATTTCAGACATTTCGTCTGATTCGTTCTAGTCATTGAGTTTCCTCTTGATCTTTTGTAGCTTAACATGTGGGGTTGGGCGTATGGGTATGATTTTATATTCACCTTCCCCTTCATTGGTGATGTCAAAGGGTAGTTCTGACCAAGAGACATCAGTAGGAATGGCTCTTATGTTTGCGTCTTCTTGTGTTTCTTCAATGCTAGTCGGATTGTGAGTTAACATTGGGTTCACGTTTTGATGTATGTTCATGATTTCTTGTTTAGGCTTAATGAACTCAATTTCTGACCCTTGACCTACCTCAAGATATGAGGAAGTGATCGATGTTGTTGTATCCCCATGTATGATGATCTCACCACCCTCATAAGGTAGGTGGATCTCCTGATGGATTGGTAAAGATATGGCTTTAAGTTGAGCTAGCCAAGGACGTCCTAGGATTAGATTAAACCCTGGCATTTCATCAATCATTATGAATTCAGCTGATGTAGGGAATTGGTCTCCAGCTATGAAATCTAAGGTAACCATGCCTTTCACTCCCACATGGGAACCATTGAAGGATCTCAAGAATGAGGTTGTCGTGGGTTGTATTTTTTCAATGAGTCCCAATTTTTCAATGACAGAAAAAGGTATTACATTTGTTGCCGCACCATCATCGACATGCACCCGATGTATTTTTAAATGATCAACTTGTATTGTTATGAACATAGGGGCCATGGTGATTTCCCCTATTTTCTCATCTAGCTTAATGTCCTTAACGCGGAACTCTAGGGATGTGGTCTTTGATTCCTAAAGTTGTGGGGACAATACTGCATAAATGGATGGTTCATCTGCAGGAAGATCCTCACTAACAGGAATTGAAGTCAGCATCCGTATGAGAGCCTCTCGATGTACTGGTGAAGTCATTACTAGGTCATACAAACTTAAAGAAGTATTCTTTTGTTTTAAGGCTTGTGTGACTTGAGTCAATGCACTTGCTAGGTCTTTACCATTTGGGACATTCTTATCCGTAGAGATTTGGTCCATTTGATCCAACATTCGTATTTCTCGTGGAGGGATTTTTATGTTAGTAGCTGAGGATGCTGGGTTTGGCATATGACTCACGACATCATCTTTGTTTTGGTGACTTGTGCTAGGCTCATTAATGGACAGACTCATGGGAACAACGTTTAGCGGTGATGAGTGGCGAGGTACCCCTACACTCTACCATACGAATACGAGCGTGCACGCGCGATCCGGTCGAACTCTGCAGACTAAATGCCTTAACGCCACAAGAAACACTTGGGGTTAATCGTTCGTTGTCTTCCCAGGCTTGCTTGTATGTGTCACGGTGTATGGTTAAGCAAGTCTGAGGTATGTGATTTTTTTGGTATTTT
>MNCI01037306.1:7155-19534 GCA_015680685.1 Gnetum montanum
TGTGGACTATGATGAAATCTTTGCCCCTATTGCAAGATTTGAAACCATCAAATTTGTCCTTTTTATTGTTGTTCATTATGACATTAAACTTCATCAAATAGATGTCAACTTAGCATTCCTTAATGGTTTTCTAGAAGAGGAAGTCTACATAGAGCAACTGGAAGGCTTTATCAAGAAAGGAGAAGAAGACAAGTTACTTTCCAAAGCTTTATATGGATTAAAATAGGCCCCTAGAACTTGGTTTCATAGAATTAATGAGCATCTCTTGATGGCTAGTTATAAATCATGCTTATTTGAGCCTACTCTTTATTATAAGAATCTGGGAAAGCATTTTATATTGATATCATTATATGTGAATGATTTCATATTTTACTCAAGTTATTAAAATTTAGTTGTTGAATCAAGAAAAATATGATGGGAGAGCTTGAGATGAAAGATTTAGGTCTCTTAAATTTATTTTGAAATACAAGTAGATTAAGAATAATATTATTTAAGAATACATCAAACTAAATATGCACAGGTCATCTTAGTCAAGTATGAAATGAATGAAGAGAGAGTTGCTTCCACTCCAATTCTTGAAGAGTAGAAGCTTAATACAAAAGATCATACTCTTCATGTTGATGCAACTTATTATAGAGGTATTATTTCTCACTTAGATTCTTATATCATTCAGATCTAATCTTGAATTTGCTACTTCATATTTATCTACATTTATCCAATAGCTAAGAGCATCACATGTTTTATTCCTCATTCATGTTGAAATACATTAAAGGCACATATGGCTATCAACTGAAATTTGTTAAAGGAGATGAAAAATTTCATGCTTATTCAAATGTTGATCAGGGAGGTGATATTAATGATAGAAAGCCTACATCAAGTTCCTTAATTTTTCATGGGACAAATCCAATTTATTAAAAAACATAAAGCAATTATATGTAAGTCTCTCTTCATGTGAAGCTAAATTTATCTCCATGATTAAATGTTTACAGCATATATTATAGTTAAAGAAGCTACTTTTACAAATTTGTTTTGATATCTACACCTCCATTTATCTCTATATTGATAATATTATTGCTATTGAGTTTTCAAAAGAACATGTTTTCCATAAGAAAATTAAGCATATAAGCTTGAAGTATTATTTCATAAAAGATGAAGTAAAGGAGGGAACCATCAAACCCTCATACATGGAGATAATATATCAATGGGTTGACATGTTCACAAAGATAATCACATTAATTTAACTTAAGTAGCACATGGATGCAATAGGAATCACTCCAATGAAGATAAAGACAAAGGAATCATAATCATTTTCATGTTACTTTCATTCCATCCTAAAGGAGGAATTGTCATATTGAAGTATAGATGGGAGCTCATTTTCCATATTTCTCATGTTCTATTTTCTATTTCATGTTGTATGTTTTAATTCATGTTGCAATACAAGGTTTGACTCATATTTGTAAAAGTTTCTTAAAATGAAAAATTTTGGATGTAAGGGTTCATAGTACTAGAACATGCCTAAAATAACAAATTCTGAGTCAACCTTATTTATAAATTAAGGTATCACTTCATACCTCATAAGAGAGAGACATTATTTTTTCATTTTCTAATTGTGCATCTCAAGGCTGAAGGTTTTGAAAAATTTTTAAGGAGAAGTTTTTTTTTTCATTTTTTGCTTTAAAATTCTCATAATATCTCATAAATTTTCTTAGATTCCATAATTCTTTCTTTAATTCTCAAACTCACAGTCAAAATTCTCAATCTTACAATTACAATTTTCAATTTCTAAATATCTATTGAAGATCTTGCTCATTGTAAGTTTAATTTTTATTTAAGATCATCAATTTGATCAAAGTATTCTAGCAAAGCATCAAAGATAAAAAAGATAAGTATAAATCTTCTTTTGAAAATGATGAAGATGATCAAAGCATCATGCTTTAGGGATGTTTTTAGATTTGAAGTTGCACTCATATGCATCTTGCTTTCCCAAGTTGCTTATGTATCTTGTAGAATGGATTTTACAATTTTCTCAATTATTTTCATAGATCTGAGTGAATATTCTTCTTTTTGGCATTAAGAGCATTCAAAAGAGTTCATTCTTGAAGTAAAACAACATCAAATTCATTAGATCATAGAATTTCAAATTTCTATTTCTTCACCTATCACTTTGCATTGATTATGCTTGGGTGACATTAAATTTTTAGATAGTTACATCAAAATTACAATTGCAACATAAAAAATTTTATTCCTAGCATCAAACTTACAGGTAGTGTCAAAACATCTAAATGTGATGTCAAAACCTCTAAATGCGATGTCAAAACTCATTAGCGCATGATGTCAAAACGTCTAGTGACATCAAATATTCTACATAATTTCTTGATGTGGCATCATTGATGGTTGGAAAATTGAAGCTTCTTTGTATATTCTGATACTATCCTAATTTGTGGACTTGCCTAGCTAGAGCCTCAAAAATATGAAAAATCATTAGGAGAGGATGAAATTTTCATGGGTTGCTTGGATCCTAGAAATTTGGAGAAGTAGACAATCTGGTGAAAGGTCTTCCATTAAGATAAGTTGCAAAAATATTGGAAAATTATTTTTTGAAGTAGTCATCCTATTGGGCTAAGATCCATGGGCACATGCATAGGATTAGTTTAGTAGTAGGAATTGGAGAATTTCATAAGTATTTCATGATGATAATAGACATTACTAGTTCACTAGAATTCTTTACATCCTTAAAAGACAAAGCCTCCCTAATTCAGCCCATGTAGATACCTTGCATTTTGCTTTGACAAACCACAAATAATGGATCTCATGCCTTTATAGGAAATCATTTACCAAAGTAAGGGGATTGAACCTTATTTTGAGGTTGCATTGTTAATCAAAGATGAGGTTTTTTGCTTGGATATTAGCTAATCATGTAGTGCTCACTCAGGAAAATGTCTAGCAATAGGGTTTTACCTTGGCCTTCTAATGTATCTTATGCTATAAGGAGATTGAAACTATGACATATCTTTTTAAGAAATACTTGTTTACAAAGGATGTAGGTTGATTTATGTGCATGTGGACTAGGATCCTGTGGGGTCAATGTTAGGTAATGATTAGAGAAGTATCCATTATCTCAAACCACTTGCATGAGATTTCATTATGGATGGAGGTTATGTGGGAAATTAAGCTTGAGTGAAATTCTCAAAATTTTCATGAGAAATTCCTAAACTCTCCATATAAATGTGTCTTGAAAACATTCACCAACTTGTAGTTGTTAGAAAATATCCATTAATGCATGATACCAATGTTTAACACTCATGACTTCTCATGAGATGAGCCAATATAGCACCTAATGAGCGATGAGGTACCCCTACGCCTAACCATATGAATCACAGGCATTCACGTGTGATTCGGTCAAATTTCACAGACTTTAATTACCAAGTATGCTAGAGCTACACGGTGAGTTTATGTTGTCCATTCGTTGTCTTCCTAGCCTCACTTGTGAGATACAAGTGTATGGTTAAGTGTGATTGAGGTATAATATTTTTATTATTTTATATTTTATTAGTTTGATCACCTAAAAATAATAATGAAAGTGAGAGTAATTAAATGCTAAGTGAACTATTGTCTAATTTAACCTAACAAAAGTAACCATCACCACTTCCTAGACACATCTTGAACTTCATGTAAACACTGCTAGGTTGTCAACTGCTAACCGTTTTTGAGCTACGAAGTATCACACGTATGTTCGAAGGGGTCATGCTTGTGTATTTTAATTAGTTGCTTAATTAATCAAAATTCATTGCTGAATGAGTAACATTAATGTAAACTGCATGAAATCACGATATATAAATGCATAAAGAAAGAAAGTCTCAAGTGCTACAAGGATGAATCAAAGAGCTCATCTTTATTGCCAACACAATGGTGTGTTCAAGTACATCAATGCTTAAATAAAGACCTAATTACACTTAGACCTCTTGCTATGGGCACTTGAAAAATATTCTAACTCTCAAATGAACAAACTGCAAGAGTTTCACTACTTGACTTAAAAAAAACTACCTCCAAATTGTGTGTCCAAGGGTTGTATTTAGAGGCCTGGGAGTATCCTATGTTATCTAATGCCCGATATTGCATCTTGGGCCATGATATCGCATACTCGATATCGTGTACCCAATATCACAGCCACTCTGATATTAGAGCTTATGAAAAACATGATTTATCATACCCCCACGACTGAATGAAAACTCATCCTCGAGTATAGAAGAAGAGGAACAAGTCCCTTACAAAATATATTAGGAGGTATGGAATGTTTGATTGACATGCAGAGTGACACAGAGGAAATAGACAAATACAGAAGTGCTTGAGCATACATAATTAGAATGTGTACAAAATTGGGTGTTCATGACAACAGGAAAGAACACCCTCGAATACAATGACATCTAATCCCTCTTGGCAATAGAAGAATGAGGGAGAGGTAGAAGAGATCCAGTGGGCATGAACAATATCCCACAAGTGATATTGCTGCATCATCCTTGGTAAATATTGTCCCACTTTCAGTCCATGTTCCCCACTACAATCACAACAAAATTAAGGATTAGTATATAAAGTATAACACATAGTAGTTAAATACATTGTCTTGTTAGTGATTTTATTTAGCTAAGTTGTGATTGTGATAGATTGGTTGCTTGATAATGTTAGTGGGAAGACTGACAAATGGGTTAAGTAAGAGAAGCAGTCCATAAAATTCAGAAAAAGATTAGTACAAGGAATACTGGAAAGAGGGTATGGAAATTCACAACACTAAAAAGAAGGATTTCACTAAAAATAGTTGTGAAGATGCACACAATTGGATGACATTGATGGGGTAAATAAAAAGAATTCGATTGTAAAAATGTCTAAGGTTAAAGAACTTAACTGAACCAAACCAAAAGATATGCAAGTGGGTCCTCCCCAAAGTAGGCACAGGCCTTTTATGCCCTTGCATAACTTCAAACCAAGGTGTTCGTGGATGTCATGGATGATTAATGGTTATGGAAGGTTAAGTACAAAAACCTAGAAGTAACTGACTAAGAATCCTGACACATCAAACCAAAACATCAAATCAAAACATGAAATTGATAGTGAGGTGAGGCATGAAAAGCATAGATTGATGAGAGAGAATGGAATGAAGTTTCTAATTATGGTCACATGAAGTCCCTTGTGGAGTTTGTGATTAAATGACTCGGTAGGATCCATCCTTAGTCTAGACCAAAATTAACCACTTTTAGTGACTTCACATCGACATTCTAAGGCTAGTCCATCCCTTGAGATATAAAATTGCTTTCACAAAACAACCACTATTCCAAATTAGAGAAGAAGTAGGAAGTGAGAAAGGGCCTTAGTTAGAGGAGACAAGACAAGTCCCATAACTAGTGCTTGTTGCCCTTTTATTTGGTCTATGGGGTGTGCTTTGAATTTTGATATTATTTATTATTATTATTTTTGAATGGGAACCATACCATGCAAAGACCCATGCATTTTCACATTTATTTTCTCCAAGGGGTGTGCTTTGAATCCTCATCTCTTTTTCTTGATGATGTCCACACCATGCAAGGACTTATTTGACTTCTCATTGTGGAATGACACGGAATGGTGAGAAGCTCAAGAGGACACCCCCGTACATAGGAAAATGGAAAATCATGAAGAATACCACATCCCTTTAAAGCCACACCCTATCCGAACCTTTAATTCCTTCCCAATTCTAGAAACTACACAAGTCACAAATTGATTAAGGTTGAATTAATGAAAAAGGACTGCACATTTCCAAAAAAAGGAAAACCATAGAGTGTGTGGATGGGTGGATGATGTGGACTCACTACCTATTACATGAAAATAAACCATGTCCTAGTTGTCAGTAACAACATTCAAAGTCAGAAACCAGACATCAACAATCAAATCACAAATGATACAAACCACCATTGAGTAGCACATTAGCAATGTACCTGACACCTTATTAGCAAAAAGAGTAGAGAATTACACCTAAACACAAGAAAATATAAAAGAAAGTAAAAGAGCATTCAAGAAATATTAAATATAGTAACGATGGTATAAAACAAAAAATTAGAAAAGATCAATAACTTGAAAAACAAAAAGATGTAAAATAAAGAATATGAAAACAAAAAGTTGTAAAACCAAAAATGTGTAAGAAAAAAAAGTAAAAAAACTAAGGAGCTGTGTAAAGTGTTAGTAAGGATGGCCATCTCCCCCACAACTATGTTGGAAGGAGGAGATCCAAAAGATTGAGTATGGCTGTCCATTTGGTGAGGTGTCTGTTGAGTTGGTTGCCTTGGGTTCTTGGAAAGGTTTTAGTTGTCGGATGTTGACTAATTGCTTCTTATCTAGGCTATCAGGTTTATATATAATCATGTCCCCATATAGAAAAGTCTCTTCAATAATGTAAGGTCCTTCCCATAATGTTTGAAATTTGGTTCATTGAGGTACGTGTGCAGGATTCTAGTAGAGAACCTTGTCTCCAGGTTTAAAATTGAATTTCCTTAGTTTGAGGTCATGGAATTCCTTGTTGAATGCCTTATGCATTTTGTTAGATGATAGGACCAGTAATCAATTTTCATCTAGCAAGTTGAGGTTTATTAATCTTTTCTTTTGTGTTAGACGTAGATCCATGTCAAGGTCACAGGTTGTAGAGAGTGTACAGAGCTCGGATTCGATGGGCAACATTGGTAGTTTTCTATACATGAGCTCATAGAGAGAATAACCTATGAGAAGCTTCCACGTGGAGCGATAGGCCTAGAGGGAATTTTTTAATTTGGTGCTCCAATCCCTTTGGTACTTGCTAATAGTGCATGTTAGAATTTTCATAAGCTCCTAATTAGTAACTTTAGCTTGACCATTGGCTTGAGGGTGATCAGGTGTTGTAAGTTTGTGCTCAACCCCCAAGCATTGCATAAGTTTTTAGAAAGTGGAACCTATAAAATGAGTTCCATTGTTAGAGATTAATGCATGAGGCATACCAAGCCTATTTATGATATTCTGTTGTACAAACTGAGTAGTAGTAGTGGATGTATAGTTGGTGACAGCTGCTACTTCTGCCCACTTAGTGCAATGGTAAACTACGACTATTATATAGGCCTTTCCATTTGACAAAGGTGTAATGGGACCCATAAAGTCAATGCTCCAAATATCGAATGGCTCAAGAGGCTGAATCTATTATTGTGGCCCCTCCATTTGAGTTGTCATTCCACCATCCTTCTAACAATGATCACGAGCATGAACGAATTAGTGTGCATCCCTGAAGATTTTTGGCTAGTAGTATCCTACCATGAGGATTTTTATGGTTGTGAGTCTCCCAACATAATGGTCCTCACAATGGCCTTTGTGAACATTTTGGAGAATGTGCTGTTGATCTATGTTAGGGACACACCAACGTACCAGGCTGTTGGAACATACTTTGTAAAGGTTCCTATTGATTTCCATGAAATGCTTAACCTAGTGAAGAAACTATTGTTTCTTCCAAGTGTCTAGCCCTTATGGCAATTCTTGCTTGAGTAGATAAGTGAGAATAGTATCATACCATCTTGGTTCATTAGGAATTTGTGCATTAATAGCCCCTACAAGGAGAGGTTCATCAAGAAATTGATGAGATAAAGGGCTCTCTTTCTCCTTGTCATTCCATCTTAGCTATAATAAGTGGTTGGCGACCACATTTTTCACACCCTTTTGATCTATCATTGTGAGATTGAACTCTTGCAAAATTAGGAGCCACTGTATGACACAGGGGCTCACCATTGGTTTATTCATTAAGAACCTAATGGTGCTATGATCTGTGTGCATGAAAACTTTATAACCAAGCACAGATTGCCTAAACTTTTCTAAGGCAAACACCACTGCCATCAATTCTTTTATCGATGTTGTGTAGTTTAGCTATGTACTTGTGATACTCTAACTTGCATAGTCAATGTAATATGGACATTTTTGATCATCTAGATACATAAGCACTACCCCCAAAGCATAATCTGATGCATTGGTCATCACATAAAATGACATGGACTAATTAGGTGTTTGTAGAATTGGGGTCTCAACAAGCTTCTGCTTTAGTTGTTGAAATGTTGTTTCACATGTAGGGGTCTAGATAAATGGTGCATCTTTCTTTGTTAATTTAACTAACAACTTGGTGATTTTAAAAAAATTCTCAATGTAGAGCCAGTAGTAGCCAGTATGACCAAGGAATGATCACACTTCTGTAAATGTTTTCAATTGATAGGTTATTCTTTGGATGACCATTATCTTTTCAGGGTCCACCTTGATTCCTAATTTTGAGATACATTGCCCCAAGACTATGCCTTCTTGGACCATAAGATGGCTCTTTTGCCAATTGAGCCAGAGGTTTGTTTTGACACATCTCATCAACACTTACTTAAGATGGTCCAGGGCTTACTCGAACATAGCTCCATAGGTAGAAAATTCATCCATGAAGACTTCTACCCCACTAGCAATTTGTTGTTGAAAAATGCTAAGAACTAATTGTTGGAATGTAGTTAGGGCATTACATAGATCAAATGGCATTTGACGATAAGCAAAAGTTCCCCAAGGACTTGTGAAAGTTGTCTTCTCTTAGTCATCTGGTGTGATCTGAATTTGGTTATAGCCACTATAACCATCTAGAAAGCTATAGTAGCTATGCCTAGAAATTGTGTCCAACACTTGGTCAGCAAAGGGCAATGGAAAATGATTTTTGAAAGTTGCCATATTGAGCAACCGAAAGTTGATGCACACCTGCCATTTGCCTCCTTTCTTGGGCACGATCATGAGTGGACTAGCCCACTCACTATTTGCAACAAGATAGATGAATCTCGCCTTGAGGAGTTGCTCAATCTCCTCTTTGATAATTTATTTTAATTTTGGATGAATATAACTGGGCAAAGACTGTTGACCATTTTTCCACAACATTCATCAACATCTTCTTTTGTCCTGCAATAAGTTTGACATTAATAATGACCTACCTTTCATATTTCAAGAACACATACTCCATTCCGATCAGTAATGTATTTAATTCAAGGGATTCTTGTTTGAAATTGTTAGAAATCTCCAACTCTGCCCAATTAATATCAGCATTTACGCCCTCATAGAGCTGGTGATGAACTTACTTAAGTTCATTCTATACTTGCAATATAATCACACGTTAGGCCCTCAGTAGGTTACATGCACAATGTATTGCTGCTAGGATTAGTTGTTAGCCAATGGGTGCCTTCTTATTTTGTGGCCACTACCTATAGACATCTTTGGATTTTAGCTTTTGGTGCACACTGCTTGCATGCAGAGATAGATGTTTGCTTTACTGACCATAGCTTCTACACACAATATCACCCTGAATTGTTGTATGCAATACATGGAACCCTCTTCTTCTTGATCTTTCCAAATTCATTTTCTTTAGATATCTCTAAGGAAAGATCTCTAATGCCCATTTTGACATGAGAAGTACTTAACCATGCCCTTCCCAAAATAATTGGGAAGTCCCCTTTACAGTTCTCTACCTTGATTACTAGGAAGTTGGTAGGATATGATCACCCACAAATAGTGGTCATGATGTCTTCTACCAGTCTTAATGGAACAGTGATGGACTGGTGTACTAGATCTAGCCTAATATTTCTCTTCTTCAAGGGAGGAAGGTTCCACATAGTGTACAACTCATGCAAGATCAGATTAACATTGGAACTAAAGTCAAGAAGAGGTTTACAAGGCTCATTCCTAGTAATTTGCAAATATACTAAGGGACTCTTGGGATCAGCTAACTTTTTGGGTAGGTTACCAACTCTAATCCAATCAGATACAACATGGGTCAACATTATAGTATGGATTTGAGAGGGAATTTGGTTTGAAGGGAACTTAGATAAAGGTGAGGCAAAGGAAAGTGGAGGAGCAAGGCTACCAACTACTGATGTGTTTGAGGGCTTTAGTGGACTGCAAGGTTGGAAGAAGGGTATTTTCTTTGATCGTGGTTCTAACCCACTTAGTTGGCTAAATGACTGCAAATTAACCACCCTCGTAGTGTTTCTTTGTTATGGTTGGTTAGGTAATTCACCCTGCATGGATGGAGTAGGTGGTAGTTGTGTAGGAGGTAGAGGAGTAGGTGTAGGAATAAGAGAAGCATGAGGATAGTAGGTGGAATCCCTCCTTGCATATGATGGTTGGTACACTTCAGGAGGGTAGTGGTGAGGTTGGTAAGTAGCAACATGACTAGAAGAGTCCCATGGAAATGAAGGTTGCTAAACATAATAACCATAGGGATCTAGTTGTTGGTAGGGGTAATATTGTCTTGGAGGTGCCAACACCCATGATTGTGGTTTCTACCACTACTGGTACAATTCATAGGGTTGTGGTAAAGTTCCACTTGGATAATACTACTGTGGTTGATGGAACTATTGAGAGTTTCCCTATGGATAAGGTAATCTTTTGGGTGTTTGACTTTGTGCAAGTCATGAATGTAAGGCATACACCTCAAATTCCTACAAGTGTGACACAATTGAACAACATCCCTTGGGATGTTCAGATTGGCAGACATCACACCCGCTATCATCATCTAACTTGCTATCCACAACCGTCTCTATCATAGCCATCTTACCCTTACCTGGGATATGGCATGTTTAGCTTTCTTGTGTCTCTGACGCTCATGCTCACCACTTTGCTCCTTGGACTCTTTAGTAATTTTTAAGACAACTTGAAATTTATTGTCCATGGAGTTCCATAATTGATTAGCCTTAGCTGTAATTTCAGACTATAATTTTTGGAGTGGTAAGGTTTTTTGATTAGCCATCTCATCTTTGGTTAACTCATCCTCACTGTCACAAAATTGAACCCTTCTTTTGTAGATAGAAGGATCCCTATTGTATTCCTTTGCACTTTTTTGATTCCTCAATTCTTCCTCCTCATTGGCTACTTGCTCAATTAACTTTTGGATCTGATGGGTTCTTAAATCTATCAAACTCTCTTGAGCATAGATGCCAAGGGTTTTTCTTATTTTAGACTACAACCTATCTATGATATAGTGGAATTGATCAAGTTGAGAGTATCCATGGATAGTACACTTATGCAATAGAGAGTAGTATTAGCCAATAGCGGCATCCAAGGGCTCATGGTTTCCTTGTTTTCACCCTTGGATCTGCTTCCTCAAATTGGACACTTGGGAGTACGTTTGATATTTTTCATTAAAGAATTCTAACATCATACTCCATCACTAAATTGATTCTGGCTCCAAGAACTAGTACCAATTTTCTGCTTCCTTAATGAGTATCATTGGAAATAATTTTAACTTATAGCAATTGTTCTCAATATTCTACAAGGCACATGCATCCTAGAAGGCTTGGAGATGATTTTTTGGATTAGCATCATAGCCTCCCTCAAACTGAGGGATATTGTTCATGTCTAGCCTCTTTATTCTACTATCGTTTACATCCCTTGTTGAAATCCTCATAGCCTCAACAATGTTTAACATGCTCTGAGTGGCAAGTAGAGGTTCATCAAGGCCATAGTGATGGTGCCTATGATGTTCTCTACTAACCCTTCTTTCATGGTGGTGGGTCCCTCTAGATCACCCATGCCTTTGATCATGACTGTCTTGAAGGCCCCTTCTATTTTTTTGGTCCCGTCAATCACCTCCATCATGGTCATGTCCTTTGCAGCCATAATTTGAGCCAGATGATGAAGAAGAAAATGATGAAGGGAAAGAGGAAGGAGGACTTGCATCATGCTGATTCCTACCACCTTCTCTTTGATGATCATGAACGTGACCTCCATTTTCCCCCTTATCATGACTTGCTCCTCCAAATCCATTTTTGTCATTGGATTCGTTCTAACTAGAAGTCAAATTATGAATTGTGGATTGCATGTTCTAGTTGAGGATCCCTTGACCAAAGTCAAAAATAGAGTTTCACCAAAGGAAAATCCCCCACAAAAGTATTCACCTCCATCCAATGGCCCAAGTAGAGGTGGAAAGGTCTTTGATCCCTTGCCCTTCAAAAGCTCATGTTGGTGCTCTAGCTAACGATCCCTTAACCTCTGTGCTTCAGTGGGATGGTAATCCCTTGAATTGGGATCCTACATCTCATACTCCCCGTGAAGATGTTGAAGTCCATGCCATGCAAGCATTAGCTGGAGCATAGCTAGAATAGATTAATCTAGCGGTAACGCAATGTTGCCTACCATGTCGCACTACTGTAGCATTTCATCTTGATGTAAGATGAAGGTAAAGTATGGTACATGCTCATCAAGATGAGCATATACCACCTGGTATTGTTGAGGTAGTTGGTTTGCCCTAGGTAGAGATGGACTCCTATGAGAAGAAGAAATTTTTTATATTAATGAATCTATATGCAGTGTGTAGTTAAGATTTAATTTAGTT
>MNCI01037306.1:23651-51802 GCA_015680685.1 Gnetum montanum
GAAAGATGGCTAAGTGATTAGCTTATTATATGACAAAAATTTGAAAGAAAGAGATTGCTAGTTTAAATCATGCTTAAGATATTGTTATATTCCTCTATAATTCTTTTAATCTATCATTTTGGCTATGTGTCTTGGGATGTAACTATAGTCAAACTATTTTGAATTTTAAACATATTAAGAACAAATTGAGATTAGAACCTTTTATATAAAAAGAAATTTCAAACTTCCATTGTGCTTCTTTGGTAAGCTGCGACTCATCATATAATTGCATTAGGATCATTGTGAACTTTATGTAGAAAATCAAAGATACAAGGAGATGTGAGTATCACCACAAAAATTATGATGTAGTGTTGGTGTGGTATTGGACACGTTCGAAGCTAAGTAAAGAACATTAGAAGTTAGTTTGCACATGTGGTTATTCTATGGTCTTTTAATAATGCCTTTGCAAATTCCACAAGGAGATTCAAACCTAATTATTTGGGAAATAACTCCTTGATGAGACTCAAATATATTTAGTTTAGGAGAAAGATGAATGTAGGGCTCATGATCATAGTTTGTAGGTTAATTGAGAAAAGTAGTAAAGGTGATGTGGTGATCCCTATCATGTAATCTAGATTTTGATATTTCTTCTTGCTTGGGTCACACATTGTTGTAAGTTTGAAGGTTACTTGACAATACATTGCCTAGATATTATGATTTTGTGAGAAGATAGATGGGATTTTAATGTTGAGTAGATTATAGGTTAGCTAGGCCATTATTATTATCTATTACAACTGAGTTGGGTAGTAGCCTTTAGGAGTCTTATCAGCTAAGATGTCATTGTCATGAGCAGTTAACTTGGAATCATCTCAACATTAGACTAGATACATAGGAGACTCATATTGAGTAATTTTTCACTTGCAATGACTATTTGATGATGTTTACTAATATTTTAATGTAGTTACAATAGCCTACTCTAATCATGCTTCCAAGTAGCAAGGTGGAGGATCCAACTACTTAAAAAGTGCTAACTCTTCTTGCATCGATGATGCATGCAATTCATAGAAAAACCTTTGGAATTAGAGGAGTAGGATAGCTATGAAGTCACATGTGAATGAAGATTTTGCTTATGTTTTATATTTTCATAATGTAATTCTTAAACCCAAATCTATATAAGAGTTAAGCTTAAGTTTCCCTTTTGATGATGTTATGATTCCTTTATAAGCATTGTACTTTGATGCTATGATGTTGTAATAGAGAATTCTAATGTGAGAGTGGGAAGTTGGAACTTGAAATTGAGAGTGAGGTATTGAAACTTGAAACTGTTTTACTATATGATTCCTAAGTGATGACTAGAAAGATTTCCCACTGCCCAACCATATAAGTCACACAAGCATATGCATATGACTAGATTCTAATTTGTGGATGGGACAATATGTACTCTAGATAGTTAATGTAAAGGTCATTGATTATTATCTTCTTACTAGAGTTAGTAGTGCTAAAGATGTGTTGTTGAACTTGTAGTATGACATAAGATACAATGGTATTGTTTGGCTTAGATGGAATAAAATGAAAACATGGTAAATTAAACATTAAATCTAGTTAACTAAGAGATAATGGAAATAAATGCAAATCTAGCCTAAGGTAATAAGTATTTAGTATTGGCTTATCGTACATGTCCTAGGCTTATATAATTATTATTTGGATTAGCAAGTAAAACTCTCTACTAGCTAAACCAATTGATGTTAAGTCTTGTTTACCAAACAAATGTATTTAATACTTGAAAGTGATTGTACTTATTCTACCAAATAGTAACATGTAGTAGAAATGTGAATTACATAGGAAAAGTAAATGGAAAGTGAAAAATAAATCTATTCTAAGTGATTTTTTATAATGATCCTATATAATTTTGATCTTTATTTCTATTCATGAAGCATGTTCAAGTACACTGCACTTGAATAAAGATATCATACAGTTACTTATAATCATATTGTGAGCACTCACAACTAATAGAAATTTAAGAAGAAAACTACAAAATATTTGATAAGAATGAACTAAACATTTGTTATTTAGTATGATTGTTGGTTGGTATTTATAATCATGACTAGCCCGAGATATATTATATCAACAACATTATAGGTAGACCTGCAATATCATAGCTTTCACATCATAGGTATGATATTATGCTAAACTTATAAATCATTCATCATACCCATAAAACTAACTAAAAACTTATTTTCAAGTTAAACAAAAGTAGAATACAATTGACTAACTTTTGAAAACAACAAGCATCTAACAAAAAATAACTAACTGACTAATTGACTTAATTAGAGTATTACAAAACATTTTACATTTGAGTGAGTTCAAAGATAACAATACAAAAAATCACTTGGACATATGAAAAAATATTAGAAATTATTATAGAATCTTCTAAAAGGCTAATGCAAATCTTCATGTGGTTCTTAGGAGTGTTGGTTCTTTCTGCATTGCTTGCTATTGTGGCTGCTTTCCTAAAGCCACAAGTCTCTTCATATTGAAGTAACATAATAAGACTTTTAGTTTTCCTTCATTCATCCTTGAATCATTAATTGTCCATGCTAGATCAGCAAGAGTATTTATTGTTGGCACTTTCCAATAACATGCCAATTAAGAAATTAATTTATTTACCTTAATATCCAAAATGCAAATTGATTCTTTTTAATATCAAAAGAACTAACATATGCTTAAAAATTGTAGTAGTTATTCATACATTTTGCTAAATTAGTAGTCACATCTCTTTGATCATAATAGTTTATCTTTACCACCAATAATGTTGCATTGGAAATGTGTAACTTTTGCTATGATTCATTCTTGTCATTAAGTTCTTTCACATATAACAAATACATCATCACAAATTAATTTTCAAGCTCATTTCTTGGTTTTCTTACTATTAACATGATCAAATTTGCATACTTGAGATTGGCTAGCTCCATGTACTATGTCATGTCTTTAGTATTTAATTCCCTCATCTTTATTCTAGCTTGATGGACTTGTGTTATGTTATCAAGGATAGGTCACCATTTGAGAAATTGTTGTATCGTAGCATTAATTTTTGCCTTTACTAGACTAATTTTCTTTTCATTTATCTACTTTTACACACCTACTTATCCTTTGAAATGGTCTTTCAATTCCTCATGTCTTTTGATTTTGTTTTGTCATGCCATGATTTCAATGATAGAATTCTAGTAGATGGCATAGACTTCTTCCACTGATAGGCTTCTATTCTATATGACTAGTTTGTTAAAATCTATTGTAAATCTTGAAAATTACTCTTAAATGATTGAGGCTCTCCTGTAGCCACTTCTTCTCTTTTTCCATATTTTTAAGTGTTCCATTATTAGTAGCAAGCTTCTTATTTTCTTCTTTCAAAGCAACAATGGCTTTTACCTAGTCACAATTCTTTGCATTTGCAACTGAAGAATTAGATGTTACGTTTCCTTTTTTCATCTCTAATTATTATTACTTTTTCATAATTTGGTTGACATGATCTATCCTATATTATTCCAATTACTCCAGTGCAACATATCCAGTAACCTCTTAGGCTTGAAGACTTCGTTAGGATAGCACACTTTGTAATCTCTAGATTTATGAATCTACATGTTGTAAACTATTGGTGAAAACTTAGGACTATCACTATTTCTTTATTTCTATCCTAGTGAAAAGAAACTATTGGTGGGAAAAATTTTTACTTAATGCCAATGTTTATCTTATCTTTGCAATAATAATCACAAGGTTGAGATGTTCATTCAAAAACTTGAGTTTAGGTGTTTGTTGATTTTTGGAAACACCAAGGCTTGAATACCTTCAAATAAAATCAGTGGTTATGAAGAACTATGTGTTTTAGACTAACATCTAATAAAAATTTCAAAATGTTCTATTTTGAGAGCTAAATAGAAATTTGTACTTTTATGAAAATACTTAGTTCTTTTACTTTATTCTATAAGCAAACAAATGTTTAGCTATATTAGAGTTATTCTATGTAATCTCGATCATATGCTACTTGTACTAATCATCCTTTTATCTAATGCTTAAGTGCAATTTAATAGATCTATTACCAATGTTTGCTAGAGAAAACACCATAAGAGATACTAGAAATAGAGCAAGATTTAGTGGATTTATAGAAATATAGTAGTAAAATTGCATAAAATCTTAAACATTGATGACAATCTAATATTGACATGAGTAAACAATTTGGAAAATAAAGCTATTCAAATTACTCAATAATGCCAAAAATTACTAAACTCTTGGGTTAAATAAGAAATTAAGCAATTCCAAAAAAGAAGTTACAAGACAGACTATGATCATGGCTAGTAGCTAAGAAACAATGATGAAGCAGAAGAATAAATATAACTCACTAAATAGAAGTAAATGACCTGAATTAAATTTGAGCTTAAAATGTCATTGTTTAAAAACATTTTCATTGTATAAAAACCTTTCTCAAATATCCAAGAGTTAGTTTCTGCTAGCTCCCCTCCCAACCATATGTACTTAACAAATTTACTCTAGGCTTTATATAGTAGCCTCTTGTAATTACAATTATTATAGGAGTTAAGGCCACAATTGCCTCATGTTCTCCTTGTATAATTGAAGGTTGTTGAATAATTGTTCTATTTGTTAATAAATTCCCTTCATTCTTTGAATCCAGAGCCCCTAAATTGATAACTATTGTGGTTTAAGAGAGCCTTAATAGCCTCATTCATTGTATCTAGTTTAGTTGCATTAAGCTTCTTCAAGAATTTTTCAATGCTTGTTTCTTCTAAACTTGATTCAGTTATGAAATCTATGAATTCTATTGAAATAGCTCCTATGCTGACTTAGAATTGTTTCAATTCAAGCTTTACTTCTTCTTAGTAGTTTCATTTATCATTCTAATAATTGCCATCGTCATATCCATATATTCCTTTTTGTACTAAGGTAACAGTTCTATTTTAGCTTTAGCTAAATCAAACAATTCTTGCATCTTTCTATCCACTTCTTTTTCTCATGGCTTTTATAGGAACTCTAGAGTTGTTGCTTTGTGCTTCAATGACATTTTTGCACTACTCTTAGCTCTATTTTATTACTTAGCTCTATTCATCTATGGCTCTATGACTTGAAATTTGTCCTTTGTTTTTCAATTTACTTTTAGATAGGTTATTTGACTTAGTTCTTGCCACATGTCACAAGCTTTGATATCTTTGAGCTACTTCATTAAAATCTTATCTTGACATGAGTTTGTAGAACCATTTTTTGAACTTGCTTGTAGAGATGAGTTTTGGTTCTGAGTTATTGACGTGGTAGAATGTTTCTTGAGCTTCCTTGTAGAACCAAATTTTGGTTTTACAAATTACATTATATCTTTTAGCTTATTGCTTACAACATATTGAGTTGGATTAAAATTTACCATGTAAATTAAAATTGTATCCTTTTGTGGGCTTGAGATAAGATTTGCTTATTATAACATGACTTGTACAATAATTTTTTCTTTTTTCTTGTAGAACCAATTTTTGGTTCTATGAATATGTGTTAAACATAAAAGTTAATATGGAAAGGCTTCTTCTAAGCTCATTTTTAGAGTTGACTCTTCTAGCTTAATAAATTATTGACTTACTAAATTTGATGTGGCTTGAAAAGGATCTAATTTGTAGAACCATTCTTTAGATATAAAAATGAGCTTCCTTTATTATTTTAATCTTTCTTGTATTGACATGGAACATTATTCTCAAGGCTAACTTTTGATATTTACTAGTAAAACTGTTCTAGAGCTTATTCATGGAACCATTTTTGCACTCTATGAACTCGTTCTGCAAGTTAACTATTGTGGTAGAATGACTTCAAGCTTCTTTGTAGAACCAATTTTTAGTTGTACATGTTGCACCATGCTCTTTGTTACTAGCTAAGTTGGATTGAAAGTATTGTGTGCACATGTGTAATTCTTTGTGTGTCTAAGATGAGCTTTGTTCATCTTGATGTGGCTTGTAGAACCATTTTATCTTTTCTTTGTAGAATTAATTTTTGATTCAATAATTTGAAATTATATAGAAGTTGACATGGTAGAGTTTCCTTAAGGTCCATCTTTACAAGCTCATTAAATTTCCAAAGCTCACATGGTTTTGTAGAATTGATTTTCAAGTCTGTTTGTGGAGATAAATTTTGACTTCATAAACTAATTCTACAAGTTGATGTGGAAGTGATGGTTGAATGTCTTCTAAAATATTTTGATGCATCCTTTAGCAAAAGTTTAGCTATTAATAGAACCATTTCATAGAGCTACTTTTAGATTCTATGAAATCGCACTACGTAAATGCTAACATGGCAAAGCTCCTCTAAAGCCTTCTTTTTGGATCAATTTTAGCTTTATGGATTTTGTGACTTTTCAGGAACTGATGTGGCAAATCCAAAATTAAGCTTCTTCATAGGGCTAAGTTTCAACTTTATAAATTGGTTCTATGGATTAACATGATACAATAGTTTCCATGCTCACTTGTAGAACCAAATTTTAGCTCTATGAGTTATACTTTTTCTTTGCATTTGATGTGGTAGAGTTGCTTTCACACTTGCTCATAGAACTAAATTGTGGTTCTAGAAGCCATGTAATTGAGCTTCCACATCATGATATGTGATGTCACCTTAATTGTTGATTTGTTAAAGCAAAAGAAAGTGTATAATTTCTCTTAAGAGCTTTTGTGTACTTCTTTTTTTATAGAGCCTTTTCATGAAACCACTTTTTGGCTCTATGAATTCTTTGCCACATAATTAAGCTGATGTGGTAGAACCAAAAATTGCATTCTTTGTAGAGCCATTTTCTAGTTCTACAAACAACACCTCATTTCAAGCTCTTTCTTTGAATTATGACATAGGAGTTGGTGTGGTAGAACCAATTTCATGCTCATCTATAGAATTGAATTTTGGTTCTATGAACCATATAATTTAATGTGTGATTTTTAACCTATCAAAGTGGGAATGGCTTAAGAGATTATTTATAGAGCCCTTTCTTAGAAGCATTCTTCAACCTCACAAATCTTCCCATCTAAACAAATCTACTTTAGTAGAACCATTTTTTGTGCTTTTTCATAGAACCAGTTCTTGGTTCTACTAATCCACTTTACATGATAGCTTACATGTCATATGGGATACAAATACACAAAGATAATTTCAATCTTTCCTTATGCTTTAATCCTAGGAGGCAAAGTTGAGTAGAACCATCTTATAGAGCCAAGTTTTCATTTTTTAAGCATGCTCTATGAGTTGATGTGGTAGTCATACTTAAGAAATTTCTCCTTTGAAATAATTGTTGAAATCCTTTGAAAAGGTAATGTTTGGTTTTGTTGTTCTACTCCTCTCATCAAAATGATTATGAAGAATTAACTTAGATTCAAATAAAGTTGCTTTTCTTTAAATGATAAGGTTTCTTTCTACCCTTAATTGTTTGTTTTAATGCTAATTCCATATTATGATGAAACTAGTCTTTAAGCTCTATGAATCCATTTTCAATAGTCTCACCTCATCTAGAAAATAGAAAGAGTGTCCTCTTGAGCTAGGTCAAACTTGTACAAGTTCTATCTTTGAGAGATAATTTAATTGTTCTATGAGATGTGAGATTTAATTGAAAACTATAGCTCCTCAAACTAACTAAGAATTCATGAGCTTATATGATCAACAGAGTAGACTATTTTGTGATCTTTTACTTAGCTTAAAAAAATTTTATCCCAAAAAGAAATTTGATTACAAAGACTTTAATCTTCATAACATCTCTGCTAAAACTTCCCCTAAATTTTACATTTCCTTAGGGCTTGTCTTTCATACAAAAATATGTCATGAAAAATGTTAGCTCAATCTCATTACATGAGTATAATGATCTTTGAAAGTTATGGGATATCATGCAAAGAGCTAACTATACATTCATTATTCAGTAGAGATCAAAGACTTAAGCCTTGCTCCATTAATGATATAAATGTGATAACATTTCTTGTCCTTCATTTTTTTTCACAAGATCACTATGCTAGAGCTCTTAGAATAGGAAGATTTCATTCATTCTTGTAGGCTAATACTTAATAATATTTTGGTAATTATGTACAATGATGACTTTTGGAGCTAGAAATCCATCTGAAAATTTGTACAAAATAACTTAGATACTTGAAGAAGTTATGAACTAAGGCTTAAAAAGAAAATATTTTTTGGGAAAAGTCCTATAAATATTAAGGCTTAAAATTATAAAAATCCCATGTAGCCTAAATGTCATGTAAAATATATACATATACTTACTTAATTTTAGCTATCTGAAAACTAGTTAAATGATGAATAGAAAATAGTCACCATGACCTTCCTTGGAATCTTTCTTTCAGAAGCTTCATCATACTCAATTTTAGTTACAACTCTAGTTATCCTTTTGTCTTCTTGACTTGGAGTCTTTTCTTTTGCTATGATCATTCTAACACTTTTCCTAGTTGATTCCTTTTTCAATTGGTCTAGGATAATCCTCTTTTCCTTTCCTCTAGACTTGGGTTTTATTTGTAAATTTGAGCTAGGTTCTTGATTTTTCTCTTGGATGGGCTAATCGATAGCTTATGTGATGAAAAATTCTTCCCATGAATCTAAACTATTCAAAATTTCCTCATTTCTATCTAGTCTTATAATTTCTAAAAATTGATTGTAATCATCCCAAAATAGAGCATGAATAGAGTAACCATTTGTCATAAGAAAAAACTCATTGGCTAACCATGTTAGGTAAGGACAATTGTATGGGGCCCCATAGCTTGAAGCTTTGTAATATGCCCTTATGATATGATGAGGGTGACATCTAGATAAATAAGGAAGAAGGACCTTATCCTTGCCATTTTTTAAAGCACTATAAATTAAGGAGTCGTTAGCTAATGGAAGGTCTAGTCACACTTCATTATATAATCAAGGTTCTTGAAAATTCCCGCCATTATAAAAACTAATTAGACACTTATTAAATTCCCACTAAGCATATTATTAACTTTGAAAACAAACCACTATCTACATATTTACAATCTTTGATTTTCCTTAGTTCCATTAGGTATTGGGAGGGTGCCCGAAATAGTGCTTGAGATGGATGACATTAAATGGGAAACCCTAAACTTAGTTCCATGCATCATGGATAACTTATAGGTATCATTTGATACTTTTTACTTGATAATGAATGGGCCTATTCACTTTGTAGAAAATTTGTTATGATTGTTTGTTCTTCTTGTGTTCATGATGAGTAGCGAGGTACCCCTACACTTAACCATATGAATATGAGCATTTCACGCACGATCCGGTTGAACTCCACAGACAGGCTAGTTGTGGTTTCTAGATAGTTACTCACTAATCACAGTTCACTATCTTCCCACCTGAACTAGTAATTGCTTTGTCACGTATGGTTTAGTCTAGAGTGAGGTGTATGATGTATTCCTACACTAATGCTACTTCTGGAGGTGATGGAAAATATCTTTAATTAAACTAAGAGGGAAAATGAGAGAGAATCTAAACTAATAGGAGATAGGAAGAGAGACTATAAATTAGCCTAAGTGCGAGGAGCATCCATTTCTTAATCATCCATACACATCTTGGACCTCGTGCATGAATACTACTAGGATTACCTAGAGCAGATCCTAGGTATGCTACTAGGTTGCCAAGTAGCCACACTCAAATGCTCGTGATTAAGTTGTAGTCATTCCACATTTAAGGAGTTTAGGGTGAAGAGATATTAACTATGAAGGCAATAAATTATAATAACAATTAAATAATTAAACTAAGTGAATGCTGCAATGATGAAGTAATCTCAATCTGTATTTCTAGTCATGTGTGTGTCCAAGTACGTCACACTCGAATAAAGGATGTCATACAATTACAATCATCACACTGCGGGCATGCACTGGGAGAGAGAGTTGAGAGAAAAAATGACAAAAATATCCTACTCTAAACTAATTTCTAACTAACTCTTCCCATGTGCCTTCATGTGTATTTATAGGCTCACATAGGAACCATGATATTGCATATCTGATATTGTTGCTGGATGGGATATCATGTACCCAATATCACCTATCCAATATCGCATACCCAATATCAAAATTCTATGAATCATGGTTCATCATACCCCCATGACTGAATGAAAACTCGTCCTTGAGTTAGAATTAGAACAAGTCCCATTGATTACACAATGGATAGGTATGGGATTGTTGACTAACAGTGAAGCTATTCATGTCGTAGTGGAGAACTTAATAGAATAAGATTGGACACAACACGACAAAATGAAAATGTCCTAAAGTTAAAAATTGGGTGGAACTCATGTGGTTCCTAGTGGTGGTGGCTCCTCCATGGGTCGCTTTCCCTTGTCCTGCACTCCAGGTTTTGGAAGGTGATGATGTTGAAGTAGTGCTTGGGGTTTCTCCTCTTCAGTTTGGGGATCCTGTGTTGTCCATACTGATGCTCCAATATTTGATGGAGTCAGCACCTCCCCTGGGCATGGTAGTTGTAGAAACATTGTGTTGGCTTTGACATACTAGGCTGCAAACAACTGTTTTTCCTCCTCGTAGGCTTTGGCTTTGTCTCTGTACTCCTGAAAATCTATAAGCCTTTGAGCCAAGTCTATTGTGACATCTTTTTTTCCTTGGTAGCTTGCTTTAACCACCTCCAATTCATAATTTGCAACTTCCAGCTTTTGCAACGTCTTCTTGTGTTTTGTAAATTCTGCTTCATACTTGGCATAGGTGGTAGCTACCTACTTCCTGAGCTCTATCCTTGAGTGCCCTATTGTCAACATGGCTAGATTGGCATACCTTAGATTTTTCAACTCTATGTATTCTATAAGATCTTGAATCTACAGGTCCCGACTCTTAAGTTCCACTTGGTGGGAAAATGCATATGTATCCAATATGGCCCACCAATCAATGTGTGGTGCATTGAAAGCATTGATGTGGACCTTGGCCATATGGCTCTCTTTTTCAATAATTTGTTTGTACATTCCCACTTGGTCTTAGAAGTGCCCTTTTAAATTTTTGTGCCTCTTGGTCTTGTTTTGCCATGCACTTATTTTGATGGCTATCTTCTGATGGATGGCGTGTACCTCCTCCATTGAGAGGATTCGATTTTTTCTAGCCAAGTGGCTCATGTCCTAGTTAACCTTGAGTAGCTATTCTCACAGCCATTGAAAATTTTCTTCGAGAACATTCTTTTGTTTTTCCACAAAGGTCAACTGAAGATTGTTAGCAACAAGCTATTTGTTTTCTTCTTGTAAGACATTAAGTGCCTTGGTGTGCACGTAAGTTTGCGCTTGTGCCATGGAGGCATTCCAATCAGCCTTCTCTTTTTCCTCTGCCACCTTTTTATTTTTTGTGAGCAATTTGTTGAGTTGGTCTATCTTGAAGATGTCCAGTTGGTCCGTGGGAATGAATTGAGAGGGATCCCGCTATGCTGCTTGTAGGGTTACAAGCCTTTCTTGTAGTCTTGTCACTTTTACTTTTGCATGCTTGGCCCTCATCTCTGTGATGACCAGCTTTTCCTTGGTGGAGATGAGATCTGATTATACTACTGTAACATCCTGTAGGATGTCAAACAAAGATGTCATCACCTGTCCTATTTGTAGAAGTCAATCAAGCACATCCTCATACTCTGCAAGAGTCATTGAGGAACCAGCCAAAGTTTGAGCATCCCGTGCTCCTGTGAAATCTGCTGATGGCACAACAGGGATGTTGAAAGATTACTTGATGTGATCTGTAACCACCTGTGTGGCTCTAGATGCATCCTGGTGCTGCATGACCACCACTATGGCCCCTTCACCTATTTCTAGTTGCACCTGGAAGGATGCAGCATTCCTTGAAATCTATTGTGACCTATAACTCTCCTTTCCTCCTATTTGAATGGACACCTCACCCTGTGCACAATCTATAGAGATAGTAGGCCATACAGTATCATCGATGACATAGAAGAGATTTGCATCATCATGACTTCCCCAATTGATCGTCTCAGTGATGGCTTATTGACGGTTTGTAATCCTGCTGTGCTGGCGATTGATCTTGCTAGCTCATGCTAGGACCTACTTCTTATTGTTGACTGGGTCCCATGCTTGGAGGTTGGCAAGGCCTTGCTAGTTACGTTGCAGTTGGCCTTATCGTCTATTCTTGCTCTTGCCCTAGCCCCAGAATCTCACCAGTAATTTTTCTTGTAGCTGGTGGCTTTAGCAATTCAGCGTATGAAGAATTTTGAGCTTTCTTGAGGACATCATTAGTGTATCCTTGAATACCAGCACACTTGCACAGCTTCCTAATGAGACAAGGGAAGGGCAATGCAAACTTCCCTATCTTATGTTCTTCAAAATACCTTAGGATATCCATGAAATATAGATAAGGTAGGTTAGCATTAACCTTTCCCATCAGTCTTGCACAACCTCTTGCTACAAATGTTGAAATTTTGTTCAACCCTTTTGTGGGGAAGGTGTGATAAGTTCCAATTTTAAAGTAGATTTTCTCTTCCAATGTCAACTCTCCATAGGTCATGTCTTCTTTACCTTATGCCCTATCTAACCAAACCTTTTGTGCATCAACATCAGAGCGAGTGGATAGACGAGCAACCTATGGCCCTGTATTCGAAAGATTTAATACTTACAAAATGGTTTGGATGGAGAAATCAATAGATACACCACAAATGTTAACTGTGGTGCCTTCTTCTTTATTGTGGAAGAATTGGAACATTTATCCTAATTACTAGGCACTACTTTCAGAGAAGATAGGCCATAATGGGGACCCTTTGAGGTGGTCCCTAATGGCCTCAGGAGTGAATTTCGTGAAAGGTCCAAAGTTCAATTCCACGATCATGGTAGCTGATGAGGACTTTTCACAGATGGCTTGAACACACTCTGGGAGCAACATGAGGTGTCCTATTTAGGAACTACAACAGCTCCTCCTTCTGCCTATCTTGATTGCACAGTGGCAGGATCTTCTTGATGGATGCTGAATGATTGCTCCTCCTACTCTGCGTGTTGTTCGGTAGGCATTTGTCCTCCACCTCTCTTGGGTTGCTTAAACACACCTTGAGAGGGACCTTCTTGTTGTGCACTCTTTGGGGCCATTTGCAATCACACGGGGCCAATCATTAGTAAGGTTGCTTACCTGAGTTAAGTTATACCTTACTTATTGCCTTAATGAATCAATTCTGATTCTGAGTGATTTTAAAGTTAAGAGCTTTTATGGAAATGTCCTCAAAAGATTTTAATATTATTCTACTTTGTTTAGGTGGTTTCAAAATGTTAATTTCCTGGTATAGGTAAGGAGATGAAATTGTTTTTGGCACATGTTTATTATTATTTTTATAACTAATTACCCTTGATAGTGTCCTTTGGATGATGATGAATTTTGAACAAATTATGTGCAATTCGGTGTGTACCCCTTCCCTATGACTAAGCTGAACACTCCGGGTTCAAGTAGGTTCAGAAAAAATGAGAATCAGAGCACCTGTGAGCAAGTTATGATTATTGAAGCAAAAGATGCGCAATCACAAATCGTAGAAAGAAATTTGAAAAACTTCCCCCATGTGAATAGTTAGAAATGATGTTGATAGGTGAAAGGGGTCCATGTATATATATATTTTTAGGACACAATATTTCTCACCTGCTAGTGGGGACCCGATATCACATCAGATGAAATATCGCGTACTCGATATCACATCCCACCGAAAATAGCGCACTTGAAAAAGTTATCAAATTTTTTATAATTTCCAAAACTCTAAAGTATAAATGGAGGACAAATAGATTAATGTAAAGGGGCTTAGGGTAATACAACTAATTTAGAAGGCACAAATATTGGGATGGTGTAAAATATATCAATGAAAATCATAAAAAGTAGGAAAAAAAAGGATATGTGTTAGCTTATAGGAACGTTGAATTGGAAGGATAATAAGGGAAAGAAAAAAATCATTGGTACTACTTAGAGGGTAGTGAATGATGTACAGTAGATGCGTTAGAAGTGAAATCACACAAATTATGCAAGTGGGTCCTCCCCAAAGCAAGTTCCTACCTATAATGCCCTTGCATAGTCACACCTTAAAATGTCCATGGACACTAGAAGGGTTAAGTGAAATCAACACTAATCTCACAAAACACACACATGTAAATATCAATGTGATGAGAGGTGAATATCATGCTACCCAAGTCACAAGCCACAATTATATGAACAGTGAGGTGAGGTGAATTGTAGAAGGGATTGCAAAGATCGGGACATGAGGTAATGGACTCAGGGCACAATGAATCCTACATGTAGGGCATGATTAATGTGTCATCAACTCATCACTCCAAAATCAGAACCAAGTCCATTCCTCTGATCAGTGACATTACATTGCTTTATCCAATGATGGAAAACCATAAGAGGACCATGATAGCAAGGCATACGATCACTCGGCATTTCATACAAGGGAGTTGTGACTTTGCTTTGTGGAAATGCACTCTTTTTTTTTATTTTTTTTTGGAATATTGCTTAATCGAGAGAAGCCGCCTACCTTCAGGCATGGGTGCATGTCTTTCCAGTGGGACCCTTTGGAATGGCATTATTATTTTTTTCTGGTTGAGTGCCTTTTGATTATTCTTACTTCCACTTTTTGTTAGATCTACAAGGATCTTAGTACAACCAAGCTGCATGGTAACTTCCACAAATATCACCAAAGAGAATCCACAAGTCCCCTTGATGTCACACCCTAACCATTCCCACTTGGTCCATTCTTCTTTGTTCTAGGCACAATAACACAAAATTACTTTAAGTTTTAATGATGTCAAGAATATCATTGTACCCAGAGTAGAACCTCTTATTAATAAAATGGATGTTGTGGGTTTGTTGTTTAAATAATTAGTTACCTAAGACTTAATAGCATAGAACAACACGTCAACCAATGAGTCACATAACTGTTTTATTCCTAGATGAGATTACTCATAGAAAGGTAAAAAGATAAAAAGACAAAAAGTTGAAAAGTGAAAAACTAAAAAAATAAAAATTTCAAAAATAAAGAAAATGAAAAATATTTATTAATCCTGCTTGTCATTAGAATGGGGGCTATCCCCCAAAACTAAATGGTTGAGCATGGATAGGATTAATAAATGAAGAATTGGGATCCTTGCATGTTGGAAATGTTGGGACTCGGTCATACTTACCCCATTGGGGTTCACACACTTGATTATAGTTGGTATAGTGGGGCAAGTTATAAGATGTGATTAATTTATAAGGAGTTGACCCACTATGGTACTTGCAATTTTAAGATGGTATACAAGGATCAACATGTGTCCCCATGTGGCTATATTCATTGGGCCATATGGTTGTTGGAGTATTGGTTGGTGGCCCAGAGAAAGTAACATGAAGTGTTGGATTCGAGGAGGAAGCTGCACCAGAATGTTGAACTTGTGCTAGGTTGGAAGGTGCAGTGGGCTCAGAAGTGTGCAATTCCTTCTTATGGTCATGCCTAAAGAAGGGGCATCTTCGGTGGTGAGGAGATTCCTCACTACTGTTGTCAGTAGTAGCACAAGTAACATTCGTGGGTTGTTGCTGTGGTGCAAAACTCTTTGGTATAGTTGGTGGCGATGTAGAAGGAGGTGAAGGATGAGAATGTTGAAATTGAGAAGTGTAACGTATCTAAGATGGTGTTTGTGTTGGAGAGAATATGGGTTGATAGTATTGAGGAGAATAATAATCATGTGGTGAGATAGAGTATGTTGACCTAGTTGGGGAAAAAGGATGTTGAACTTGATAGGTACTTGGGTTTGGATGATATGAAGGGTGTACCCAGTTTGAGGGTGGCCTCCCCCATGATTGGGATTGTTGCCATTTTGATTGAACACAGTGTCTCTATATGAACTCTGGGTGCAAGACTCTTTCCCAATGCTCATGCAATTGTGACAAGATGGGGCATTGGCCCTTGGGGTGATCATACGGGAAAATGTTACATTGATACATATGATTGGTGGTTAAGTTCTTATTCTCTTCTACCCTTCTTTTCGATTGTGTAAAGGTGTTTTGTCCTGCTTCTTGGTTCATTATAACTCTATCTCCAATAATGTTGGCATACTCTCCACATTTTTTATGCATCCATTCCATCATCTTATTGATCTTTGCCTCAATTTCATCCAATGATTGTAGTGTTGGCAAAGATGATTCCACCTCCTTGAGGTGAGTTGATTTCTCCTCTTTCAGATTATGGACCTTGGTTGAGTTGAGATTTTGGTCCCATTTAGATTTTTCAACATTCTCCAATCTAGCCATTTCTCCTTCTTCTTTTGCTACCTGCTTAATAAGCTCTTGGACTTGATGGGTCTATAGCTCATATAGTTGACCTCGGGCATACATCCCTAGAGTATCCCTTGTTTCATTACGTAGCCATCTATGATATGGTACATGAGCCTCTCCTTAGAGAACTCATGATCTAGGAAGTTGTTTAGTAATGCATAATATCTATCTAAGGCCATGCCCAAAGGTTCATGTTGTGCTTGCTTCCACTCTTGGATTTTTTTTCTCAAGGCTGACACTCTTGCATAAGTTTGATATTTTTTGTTGAAGAGTTCTACCATTGTTGGCCAATATCAAATTGATTTTGGTTTTAATGACCTATACCATACTTTTGCATGGCCAACGAGTGTTATAGGAAAGAGCTTAAGTTTTTGCCATCCATTATCAATGTTGTTCCATGCACAGGCATCGTGGAAGGCTTGTAAATGTTGTTGCAGATCTAAATTGTAGCCTCCTGAAAACTTAGGAAAATTTTTTAGAACAAGCTTGGGTAGAAGGCTTTCCTTACGATGCCTGTGGGATATTTGAACAACTTCTTGTATTTTCATTAGGCTTTTAGTTGCCAGTAGGGGTTCATCATCACTGGGTAGGTTATGCATTCATGACTTGGGACGATGTTGTCTTCATTTATGCTCATAGGAAACCCCTACATCAGATTGGGTACTTCAAAATTCATCTTCATCATTGTATAATTCGTTGGTTCTCCAGTTAATTGCCTTACTAGTTGTTGTGTTATCGTAGTCTTGTGAGAGAGACATTATATGTGAATTTTTGTGTGACTTATTTGAAATTAATTTTCTTTTCTAAAATATATATCATTAATACCTTGTTACAGTGATATTATATGATGTAACTAATCTAAAAGATATAACTAGCACCATCCACGGCAACAGCGCCAATGATGAGTGGCGAGGTACCCCTACACTCAACCATACGAATACGAGTGTTTCACGCATGATCCGGTTGAACTCCGCAGACGAGCTAGTTGTGGTATCTAGATAGTTACTCATTGATCACAATTCACTATCTTCCCACTTGAACTAGTAATTGCTTTTTCATGTATGGTTTAGTCCAGAGAGAGATGTATGATGTATTCCTACACTAATGCTACTCCTAGAGGCAATGGAAAATATCTTTAATTAAACTAAGAGGAAAAAGGAGAGAGAATATAAACTAATAGGAGATAGGAAGAGAGAATCTAAACTAGCCTAAGTGTGATGAGCATTCATTCGTTAATCATCTGTACACATCTTGGACCTCGTGCATGACTACTACTAGGATTACCAAGTGCAGATCCTAGGTATGCTACTGGGTTACCAAGTAGTCACACTTAAATGCTTGGGATTAAGTCATACTCATTCCACATTTAAGGAGTTTAGGGTGAAGAGATATTAACTATGAAGGAAATAAATTACAATAACAATTAAATAATTACACTAAGTGACTACTGCAATGATGAAGTAATCTCGATCTTTATTTCTAGTCATGTGCGTGTCCAAGTATGTCACACTCGAGTAAAGGATGTTGTACAATTACAATCATCACACTACGGGCATGCACTAGGAGAGAGAGTTGAGAGGAAAAACATGACAAAAAGATCCTACTCTAAACTAATTTCTAACTAATTCTTCCTATGTGCCTTGATGTGTATTTATAGGCTCACACAGGAACCACGATATCACATATCCCATATTGTTGCTGGATGCAATATCGCATACTCGATATCATAACCTGATGAATCATGATTCATCAGTTGAAAAGAAAAACTAGGTCACCTACTTTGAATGCCCTTTTTAGAGCTTTTCTATTGAACCATATTTTGATCTATGATGCATTTATTAACAAAATATATTTGGCTTTATCAATCTCAACCTGTCTTTTAATAAGCAAAGACATTACACTTCTATCTTTGTCTATATTTTTGTTGTATTTATGTAGAAATTTTGAGGTTGATGTTATGATCATATTGATAATTCTTGTAGCTATTCCATAAACTAGATTATAGGATGAGGTGTTGATAGATCTCTTAATTTTTATGTGATCTTCCCATAAAGAGGATCATAGGTAATTATTCCAGTTTCCTAGACTCCCTTCCATTGATATTTTTATGTAAGAAATAAGCTTCTTATTTGTAGATTTATCTACTCCATTTTCCTGAGGTTAATAATTTGACAAGGAGAAAAGAAAAATATATTTCTTAGAAGCCCATCTTATAAATTCTTTTGAGTGAAATACAGGACCATTATCCAATACTAATACTTTTGGCATACCAAAATGACTTAGGACATGATCTTAAGAAAACCTTATTTTATCTGAAGCTAAAATTTTCTTTAGAGCTTTTGCTTTTGTCCACTTGGTAAAATAATCTATAGCTATAATTATAAAGCTATGTTTAGATTTTGGTAGAGTAATTGTTTCAATAAAATCTAAACCCCAGTGTTGAAATGATGTTTCTATAATTACTAGTTTTAGAGGAACGCTAGCTTTCTTAATTTTTGGCCCATGGATTTGAAATTTGTAATAACATTAAATCTTTAAGCTAATATCTTGATACATGTTAGGCCAATAACATTAATAACATAATATGTGTTTCATACTAGATTTAGGTGAATCATAAAAAAAGCTTATATGATCATGAAATTGATCAATATGAGCTCAATTTGATTATTTCTAATACATTTCAATAAAACTCTAAATCCTTTCTATACAATATTCCATCTTTCACCACAAACTTATTTATCTTTTTAAGAAAAAGCTCTCCTTTTACTCATAATCAAATTCTTTGGGACTTTTCTTGAAGTAAAAAATTCTAAATTTTCATCATAACAATTTCCATTATTAGAATTTAATACACTAATTTTAGTTTCTTTAGTCATTAATTTGGCTAATCCCATTTCTTTAACATTTTTTCATAATTCTAATGAAAATTTGAATCGTTGAAGGTTAGTGATCCAACTTCATCTTTTCAACCCAATTTCATTTTGAGATAAAAATTGTTAACAATAGGTTCTGTTATCATGATATGGATTAAAGCACTCTATAAATAATACTTGAAATGCATTATCACCTTAAATACAACAACTACCTTTCTTTCTAAACCTGAATAATTTTACTTAGAACCTTTGACCTAGTAACCAAAGAATTTTATTGGTTCATCTTGACCATTTTCCCTCTAAGTTTGAACTACAACAATTGAATCACTAGAAACAAAATCATCCACCTAGAAATCCTCCTTTAATTTAGGTTTAGCTAAACATGGGGCTTCCTGGATAGTCTTTTTAATTTCTTCTAAGGTTTTATTTAATTTAGGTATCTTCTTGACCTACATGTCCTTGTTGAGCATTTACATTAAATGTTTGGTTCTTAGTAAATTCTAATATAAACTTGATGAAATTTATTTTTCCAAAGCAGGATCTAAGGAACTTTTTGTTGGTTAGGTTTTCAATATTTTGGATATCTTGGTTTCTTGTGTTATCTATTGCTATATCATTTTGGAAAATTATATGTCCTAATAAGCTTCTAGTCTTTACTCTAAAAATGCTCTTTTTAAGATTCAAAGAAATGCCATAATCTTGACATCCTTTGAAAATCTATTGAAGGTGACTGATATGATGTTCTTTTTTCTTTGAGTAGATAGTAATATCATCTTATAATAAATTTTTCTATTAAACCTTTAAAAGCTATATCCATAGCTCTCTGGAAAGTGGCTCCAGCATTTGATAATGCAAATGGCATCCTCTTATAAGCAAAAATTCCCCAGTTAGTAATGAATGCTATCTTACACTTGTCATTTTTATCAATCATAATTTGATGATACGTTGAAAAACCATTCAAAAAAGAGTATACTTGACATCCAGATACTTTAATCAACATTTCATCTATTTTGGGGAGTGGATATCTATCCTTTTTAGAAACTTCATTCAAATTTCTAAAATCAATAGATAGTCTAATGTCACTATTCTTTTTCCTTATAGGTATAAGATTGGCTAGCCAAATTGAATATCATACAAGATATATAATTATGACTTGTAATAGCTTTTTGATTTTAGTTTTCATGCGTGGTTCAAAATATGGAATAAACTTCCTTTGCTTTTTTCTTACCACCATAGAATCTTTGATTAATAGAATATTGTGGTTCATCACATTGGATTGAAATGCTCTAATATCATCATAAGACCATGCAAAATTACTTAAATTATCCTTTAACAAGGATAACAATATCTATTTAAAAAGGTGATCATTTCCTTAGTAATATTCAACATTCTTGGCTCTTCTTAGGATCCTAAGTTTACTATTTCATAAGCTTGATCATCTGGATTTTGGAATTCTATTCCCTTTTTTAGAACTTGGAATTTTCTAAGTGAATATACTCCTATTCCAATATCCTTGGTCTTAATGATTTTTTTTTCTTTCCATCAGAAGTAATGTTCTTGATCATCAAGGGTTCACTATATATGTATATTTGATTAGGCTCTCCCTCCCATGGTAGCAACATGTCTGAATAATATATTGATATATGTCTAGAAAAATGTTTACTCCAACCCTAAGTTAGCAAGAGACTATATGAATCTGGAATATCAAGTAGTTGGATGGTTATTCTACTCTTAACATAAGGTTTTGAAGTAATTTGAAGTAAAGCATTTGGTAATTGTCTGACAATTTTTACTCTGCTCATATCTACTTGAACAATTTTCTTATTGGACTATTTTGGTGATAATACTAATTGTTTATAAGTAGATAGTGGTCTTATAGTTGATTTTGCTCTTGAATCAACCAAAAAATTATGTAAATATTTTTCATTTAATTTTATTGTTAGAAGAAAAGGAGAAGCTTCTTTTTTCTAGAGTATAGGAATAGTTAGGTTTTACTATTTTATCTTGGTTACAAACATGACTTAGGTTAGATTCTCCAACATTCTTCTTGGCTTTAATTAGTTCTAAAACATTCCCTTGCTAACATCCCATTTGTAGTATCTAGTATATTCTAACATTTGGTTTGACATGTTTTAGATCTTCTATTATGTCATATTCTCCATCACCATAAAATCTTGACTTCCTAAATCATTTGTTAGATGGATGATTTTTGGGATTTTGATCAATATGTATGATTTTCTCTTTTTCTTTATTTGGCTCAAAAGATTTTATTTTAGTAGTAGAATCAAGGGCAAAATTTGGAAGCTTGGAAGTAGTTAATTTTTCTTTTGACCTTAAACTATATTTTGATCCATCATTATTATTTCATTCCTCATCTAAAGATAAATCTTCTTTTGAACTTGCTAAGGAGGAAATGTTTCTTGATTCACTTTTAGGATATTTGCTAATATAATAAATACCAAATGAGTAACCATTAGATTCAATGTTAAGATAATTTGAGGTAGTTACATTATTATCATCTGTAGAATGTATTAATTTGGTATCTTAATGTTTATGTTTCCTATGCTTCTTTTCCTCTTTGATCTTAACTTTAGCTAATTATTGTCCTAACTTGACTACTTTGTTAGATAATTCCTTCATTAATTTCCCTTTTTTAGAATCTTCATTTCCTTGCTCTTGGTTTTTATTAATAGTAGAGGGTAATGCTTTAAACTAAGCTATATGTTTCATAGAAACTAACACTTTTTTCTTACCTTTTGATGCTTGGATGTTGTCTTCATTAGTAAAGTTTAATTATTTTTCTAACTGAAAAACCTCATTAAAGAAATCATTTAAAGTCATTAGATTTGAAGTTCTTCTTAGCCAGATTGAAATATTCGCATTGATAGCATTTAAATATGTCTATCTAAGCACTTAATTTGAGGGTCTATATTGCCTTTGAAACAATCCACAAATCCACTAGAATTTAATGTTAAGTTCCATAACTAATTCTATAAACCCTTTCTTAGCTTGAACTAACCTGCAATACAATTGTTTCTGGATAATTTGATTGCCAAATTAAGCTAAGAATAGATTTTTCATGTCATCATAACTGGTGAAACTATTATTTCGTAAGTTAGAATACCAAATTGAATCCATGTCTCTTAAGTGTGCTACAAATAGCCTACAAGCTTGATCTTGATATTAGATATTTGCATGTGCTAAATCTAATTCAAAGAAATGTATATATTCTTCAGCTAAATAAGCTTTTCTAGGGATATAGAACTTAGGTAAATATTTGTAAATTGGCTTAGGGATAATTTAGGAATCTTAATGATGTAGCTCCTTGCCAAGGGTTCATTGATGGTTGATTTAACATTTTGAAACTCCTTCTAGTTGTTAAACCCTTAGAACTTCTTTGCCTTATCTTAAACATTAGTATGCTAGATAGAAGAGGTGGCTTTCTAAATATTCTAGTGTTTAGTCCACTACTTGTCCTTGATCCAAAACCTTTTCATCCTCTTCCACTAATAAACAAATAGTTTTATACTTAGATTATTTTGTAGGACTTCCAAATTCTTTAGGTTTATTAGGCTATTCATTCATGAATTGAGTAGCAGCTAAATGTGCACTCCTTCTAGCATAAAAAAAACTAGTTTTGGTAACTTAGAACTATTAATATTTCTTTATCCCTATCCTAGTGATAAGAAGCTATTGGTAGGAAAAAGTTTTACTTAATACCAAATTTTATCTCCTCATTGCAATGATAATTACAAGGTTGAGATGTTCTTTTAAAAACTTGAGTTTAGGTGTTTGCTAGTTTTTGGAAGCACCAAGGCCCAAATACCTCCAAATAAACTCAATGGTTACAAAGAACTATGTGTTTTGGACTAACATCTAGTATAAATTTCATAATATTCCATTTTGGAAGGTTTATAAAAAATTGTACTTTTATGAAAAGATTTAGGCCTTTTACTCTATTCTATAAGGAAATAAATTTTCAGCTATATCAAAGTTACTTAGTCTATGCAATTTCAATCATATCCTACATGTACTAACCATCCTTTTAACTAATGCTTAGTTGCAATTTAATGGATCTATTACCAATATTCCCTAGAGAGAAAGTTCCATAAGAATAATTAGAATAAAAGCAAGATTCAATGGATTTATAGGAATATAATAGTAAAATTGCATAAAATCTTAAACATTGAAGATGAGCTTCTATTGAGATTAGTAAACACTTTGGAAAATAAAGTTGTTTGAGCCAATCTGTAATGCCAAAAATTGCTAAATCCTTGGCTCAAACGATTGATTAAAAAATTTTAAGAAACAAGCTGTAAGGCACACTATGATCTTAACTGCTAACTAAGCAACAATGATAAAGTAAGAAAATAAAAATAACTTACTAAATAGAAGTAAATGAGCTCATCAAATTTGAGCTTAAAATGTCCTTGTATCTTTAATATGTAAGAGTTAGTTCCTTCTAGATCCCCCTATCCAAATGTACTTAACAAATATTCTTTGGGCTTTATATAACAACCTTTGGTAGTTACAATAGTTATAAGAGTTAAGGCCACAACTGCCTCATGTTCTCCTTGTATAATTGTAGGTCATTAGATAACTATTTTATTTCTTAATAAATTTCCTCATTCTTTGAATCTAAAGTCCCTCAACTAATAACTTTTATGATTTAAAATAGCCTTAAAATCCTAATTCATTGTATTTGGTTCAGTATCATTAAGCTTCTTAAAGACTTCTTTAGTGCTTGTTTTTCTCAAACCTGATTGAATTATGAAATTTTTTTATTTTTGTTGAAGTAGCTCCTACGTTAGCTTAGACTTATTTCAATTCAAGCTTCACTTCTGATTAGTACTTTCATTCATGATTCTAGTAATTGCCATCATTGTATCCAAATACTCCTATTTGTACTAAGGTAACGGTTTTCTTTTAGCTCTAGCTAAATTGAACAATTCTCACACATTTCTATCCACCTGCACACATATGGATTGTTTCTCTCATGGATTTTAGAAGAACTTTGGAGTTGCTTCTTTGTGCTTCAATGCTAGCTCTATGCTACTCTTAGCTCTATTTTGGTTCTTAGGTCTATTCGTTTATGGTTGTGTAACTTGAATCCATCCTTTGTCCTTCAACTTGCTTTTAGAAAAGTTGTTCAACTTAGTTCTTGCCACATGTCGTTAGCTTTGATTTCATTAAGCCACTTCATTAAAAGCTTATTCTAACATGAGATTGTAGAATATTTTTTAAACTTTCTTGTGGAGTTGAGTGTAGTTCTATGAATTGCTATTGTGATAGAATGTTTCTTGAGCTTCCTCATAGAATTAAATTTTTGGTTCTTGAGCTCCTCTAAATCTTTCTTTTGGGATCAATTTCAGCTTTATGGATTTAGTGAGTTTTAGAAACTGATGTGGCAAAGCCAAATTTAAGCTTCTTCATAAGGCTAAGTTTTAGCTTTATAAATTGATCTATGGCTTGATGTGGTAGAACCATTTACATGATCACTTGTAGAATATAATTTTAGCTCTATGAGTAATGCTTTTTCTCTAAAGGTGATGTGGTAGTTCTACTTTTGTGCTTGGTTGTATAACCAAATTTACAAGCCATGTAATCGAGCTTCCACATCATGATACGTGATATCATCGTAATCGTTGATTTATCAAAGTAGAAGAAAGTGCATAATATCTTTTAGAGCTTTTGAATACTTCTTTGTTTATAGAGCCTTTTCATGGAACCACATTTTGGCTTTACAAATACTTTTCCGCATAATAAAGTTGACATGGTAGAACTAAAAAGTGCATTCCTTGTAGAGTCATTTTTTGGTTCAACAAATAACCCCTCATTTAGAGTTGTATCTTTGAATTATGATGTAGGAGCTAGTGTGGTAGAACTAATTTCTTCCTCACTTGTAGAACCAAAATCTAGTTCTATGAACCATATAATCAAACTCCTACATGTCGTTGTTGACCTATCAAAGTGGAAATGACTTAAGAGATTGTTTATAAAGTGCTTTCATAGAACTATTCTTCAACCTCATGAATCTTTCCATCTGAATAGAGCTAACTTGGTAGAACCATTTTTGTGCTTTTTTGTAGAACTAGTTCTTGGTTTTACTAACCCACTTCACATGATAGCTTATTTGTTACATGGGATACACATACAAAAAGCTCATTTCATTATTTCCTTATGCTTTAATCTCATGAGGCTAAGTTAAGTAGAACCATTTTGTAGAGTCAAGTTTTGGTTCTATGAGCCTCCACTATCAGTTAATATGGTAGTCATACTTAGGAAATTCCTCCTTTGAAATAATTGTTGCAATCATTTGAAAAGATAATCTTTGGTTTTGTTTTTCTACTTCTCTTATTGAAATGATTTTAATTATATCAGATTCAGATCAGGACCTTTTTCTAAAAATTATAGGGTTTCTTTTTGCACTTAACTATTTGTTCTAATGCTAATTCCATATTAGGATGAAATTGGTCTTTAAGCTTTGTATATCCATTTTTAATGGTCTCATCTTATCTAGCAAAAAAATGTTGACCTTTTGGTATGTCAAAATCTTAGAAAATGGAGTATGTGAAAAATGTGTTTGTGGTCTTGTAGGATTAAGAAAGAATGATACAAGGACTCTATGAGATTGAAATAAGAGCTTAGATGAAGAAATCATGATTGAGACAAAAGCTTGATGATACCTATATAAGGAGTAAGATGGGACTGAAATGAGAGCTAAGTTGCAAATTTGAGATGACAAAAAGTCTCAACTAGAAAACAAAGACTACAAGATGTCAATGATGTATCAAACCTATAAGATAAATGAAGATTGATGAGTGGTGAGTACCCCTACACTCAACCATACGAAACGAGCGTAGCACGCGCGATCCGGTTGAACTCCGTAGACTAAATGCCTACATGCCCCATGAAAAACTTGGGGTTAATCATTTGTTGTCTTCCCAGACTTACTTGTGGTTGTCATGGTGTATGATTAAGTAAGTCCTAGGTATATGATTTTTATGGTCTTTTATGTTTTATGTCTTCTATGCTAAAGGGTGAAGGGTTGAGAAACTAACTAACTGTAACTAAGGAACTAAGTCTAAATTAACTAGCGTTAGCATCCGTTCCCACTTACTGTACACACCNCTAGATGCTCGTAATCAAGTCGTACTCATACCACATCGCGATGCGCAGCCAATTCCTTGATTAACCATACACATCCTTAGATGCTTGTAATCAAGTCGTACTCATACCGTGTTACTAGGAAAATAATAAATAACATTAAATAAAATCCTATTCCATGCACTGCAAGGTTTATCCAATCAAGTTCATCTTTATTGTCATACACAACTTGTGTTCAGGTAAAATGTTGCTCAAATAAAGATCCGTTCACTCTAGGACTCCTACTGTGGGCCCATGGAAAATATTCTATCTCTGGAGTGATCAAAATACTAGAGTTTCCCTACTTCTATACCAAGATGGGAAATAAGGGGAGTGCTGCCTCTTATTTATAGATTTGGCGATGGAATGAGATATCGCGTATGCAACATTGCAGGGGACGATGCTCGCTGTGGCCGTGATATTGCGTACGCGATATCGCAGCTCATGCAAATCGTGTCTCATCATACCCCCATGATTGAATGAAAACTTGTCCTTGAGTTCCTTACATTATTGAGGGGAATGGAACTAATGGGATGACATGTGAATGGATCATCATTACAAGACTTGACAAAACTGGTGTTCATGACAACAAGGGTGAACACCTTATTACAATGACTTCCGGCCTTAGTTGGTAGCTGAGAAAGAAAGAGAGAGAGAGAAAGAAGTGTTGCTACTGCCAATGCCAAGATTTCACCTTCGTTGTCCATCTGTAAGTGCACCATTGATCTTGCTCCTTGCATAGCTGCTTCAGCATTGCTCCATTTCAAGTGTTTGTTCTAGATCCAATCCGTTGTTTGTATGATTGCCATCTGCACACACAACACAATCTTATATTAGCAAGGGTAAATGAATCATCCTGTAATTGATACCTTGCTTCGGTGTAGGTCCATTGGCTAGGTTGTGGAATGGCTAATACGGATTTGGGGATATCTTAATAATGACTACCGAAAGTGTAGGGGTTAGGAAGAAAATCAAAAAATTCGGGGCTATGAGAAAATCGAAAAAATCAGGCCTTGTACCCCCATGACTAATTGCGAACCTCCAGTAGCGTTAGAATGGAGAAGGAAAAGGAGTAAGAAAGATAGATAAAAAGGGAAAACTATGGCATCGATGAAATGAATGTCAAGATGGAAATGAACAAAATAAAATTAGTTGCAAAATGTTAAGGGAAACAATTTAACTAATGCCCCAAATAGGAATGTCAGTGGGTCCTCCCCAAAGCAGGCTCATGCCCTGAATGCCCTGACAAACCCACATTCAAAGAGTCCATAGGCTCCGGGAATGTTATTTGGAACAAGAGTTAAAGTCTTAACTATAAGAATTTACCAAAAAGAAAACAATGCATTAACCAAAATATGTACACTACTGATAAAACCGGCAATGAGGTGGATAATGGAGAGAAGGATGGAGATAAGAAAATGGAATGGAATCCCAAGAACAAGGTGGTGTACAACCCCTTGTGTGTTTCATGATTAAGGTTACTTGACAAATCTCATTCCAACTCCGGCCTCAAACCAACCACATCCAGTGACTTCACATCAATGCATTCGGCCAATCCATCCTCTTTAAGTAACAAGAATGCTTCCTCCAAGAGCTAGCACCATTTTGACAAAACAAAGGAGAGAATGGGAAGTGAGAAGGGCCTTAGTTAGAGGGAACACTTTTGGTTCCATAACCAGTGCTTGTAGCCCAAGGTTTATTTCGTTTAAGGGGTGTGCTTTGAATTATCACTTTTCTTTTCTCTCTTTTTTTTCTTTTATGTTTTGTGTTTTTATGCATGAGAACCACACCATGCAAAGACTTTTTATTTTTATTGACTCAGCTTCCGATAATTGGGTAACATCGGAACGACAAGAAAACTCAAGAAGAA
>MNCI01037306.1:54320-94852 GCA_015680685.1 Gnetum montanum
GTGAGTGTCCTTGGGAACAACTTAATCTTCTACCACTCATTATCTATATTCTGCAAGGCACAGGCATCGTGGAATGCCTATAAATTATTTTGCAGATCAGCATTGTATCCCCCTTCAAATTGTGGGATGTTATTCATGTCTAAACATTTGATCCAACTATCTTTTAAATGCCTTGTGGGAATCCTAACTGCCTCTGTTATGTTAAGAATACTTCAGGTTGCAAGTAGGGGCTCATCATGATTGTCTCTTTCATGATGCCTGTGATGTCTATGTTGTTCCCTACTCTCCCTATGTCCTTACCCTTGTCCTCTCTCTCGACTTTCCCGTTGAGGTCTTTCATCCTTCTTACTTTTATCCTCACCTTTATGTTCATGGTGGCTGCGCCCAAATGTGGAAGGAAAGGGTGAGTGATGGGATGAAGGAGAAGAAGAAGCGGAACCATCGCCATGATGATAATTCTTGCCTTCTCTTCGGCTGCTACAGCCCCGATCGTGGTGACAATCTAAGTGGCTGTCCTTAGCATAAGTGGTTGTTCCTTCTGTGAACAACTGGTGTTCATGGGTATCAGAACTAGGGATATGTATTGTTGATCGTAGGTTTTGATACCCAACCTCCTCATCATCGTTAGGAGGGGGAACATCTTTTGCTAAAGAACCCATGATAAGGGGTTCCTCATCTCCTATTTCGCTAAGTATGTGTGGGACCTTGCCCTTCAACAGTGCATGTTGACTCTCCTGCCTTGAGTTCCTCATACGTTGGGCATCTGTGGGATAATAATCCCTCATGTCAAAATCTTCTACAACGTATTTAGCAAATAGTTCTTGCATTCCAATCTATGCCAAGGCATGGAAAAACATGCGAGAGACTAATCAATCTTGGGGTAACACAATGTTACCTTGCAAATCTCTCCATCGCAGCTATTCATCTTGATGGAGGATAAAGGTGAAGTCCGGAATATACTCATCAGGATGAGTATAAACTATCTTGTATTGTTTAGGACTTGGCTGATTTTGGTTATGTTTTTTATGTTGCCGACTGTCTCGTGTATGGTCCTTAGGTGGTGAGTTGCTCTTATGAGAAGAAGACATTGTTATTGGTGTGCTAATTCACCGTTATATAAATTTTCTCTTTTGATTAACCCAAAGGTTTGTTATAGCTCACAACAATGTGAGTTATATCCCTTATGTTCTATTCGGTGCACAAACACTTAGTCCCCGGCAACGGTGCCAATGATGAGTGGCGAGGTACCCCTACACTCAACCATACGAAATAAGCATAGCACGGGCGATCCTGTCGAACTTCGTAGACTAAATGCCTACACACCCCATGGAACACTTGGTGTTAATCATTCATTATCTTCCCAGACTTACTTGTGTTTGTCACGGTGTATGGTTAAGTAAGTCTGAGGTATATGATTTTTATGGTCTTTTATGTTTTATGTCTTCAATGCTAAAGGGTGAAGGGTTGAGAAACTAACTAACTCTAACTAATGAACTAAGTCTAAATTAACTAGCATCAGCATCTATTCCCACTTATCGTACACACCCTGAACCGATGCAACTACAGCTACCAAATGCTAATCGTCACTGGGATCACCATGTGTAACACACGTGCTTGAAGTGGTCGTACTGAGGCACCTAACTAGGAGGAAAGGGCTGAGGAAGCTATCTAGCCTAAGTGCGATGAGTAGTCGATTCCTTGACTAACCGTACACATCTTGGTGCATGACTACCACTGGGATTACCAAGCGTAGATCCTGGATACGCCACTGGGTTATCAAGTAGTCACACTAGATGCTCGTAATCAAGTCGTACTCATACCGCATCGCGATGAGCAGCCGATTCCTTGATTAACCATACACATCCTTAGATGCTCGTAATTAAGTCGTACTCATGCTGCGTTACTAGGAAAACAATAAATAACATTAAATAAAATCCTATTCCATGCACTGCAAGGTTTATCCAATCAAGTTCATCTTTATTGCCGTACAGAACGTGTGTTCAAGTACAATGTTGCTCAAATAAAGATCCGTTCACTCTAGGACTTCTACTGTGGGCACATGGAAAATATTCTATCTCTAGAGTGATCAAACTACTAGAGTTTCCCTACTTCTAAACTAGGATGGGAAATAAGCAGAGTGCCACCTCTTATTTATAGATTTGGTGATGGACTATGATATCTCATATGCGACATCGCAGGGGATGATGCAATATCGCATACGTGATATCGTGGCTCATGCGAATCGCATCTCATCAAAGATGTTTTGGTATTTTCCTAGACATTCCAAAAGATGAGTAGATGTCCAAAAGGTGAAAGCTCTATCTCAGGCCTGACATTCCACATAAATAATAGACCTTCCAATTGCTATTAAGACATCCTAGTTGGGATGTTCCAAGTGAGATGTCCAAGGCAAGACATCCCAAGCGAGATGTTCCAATTTTCAGTGGGACATCCCACATGCAAGTGATCGATTTTCAGTTAGATATCCCAAGCTTGAATAGGATATTCCAACTAGTTGTTTCCTAGTTGTTACATTTATTTCAAGGGCTATTTTAGAAGGAAAATGACTATAAAATAGAATGGAATCGTTGTGAAAATAATAAGAACTATTCATTATAATATTCATTCATTGTATTGATCAATTGAATTATTTTATTCCTCATTTCTCTATCATTTGTGAATTATTTTTGTATTATACGAGCTTCAAAGTAAGGAAGTTCTAAAGCTTAGTTAAATTCTTTTCTTGATTATTTTTCTCTCTTTTTAAGCCTTGGAGGATTAATATGCTTCTTGTGAGAAGGCATCTTGTGAGCTTGTTAGGACCTTTTAGGATTGAGTGTGTTTATAGTGAGAAAACACTCCTTGTAGAGCTCATGCCATTGTAAAGATTGTAAGATCCTTGAAACCACATTTTGAGCTAGTTATGTATCGTGAACTTAGAATTGTGGTTGAATAAGTTTCCCAATTAAAATTTTTGTAGCCACCAAAATCAAACATAATTTTTTATGTGGTTTCCCAACTTGGATACTTCTGCACTTAAAGGGTAGATTCCATGCACACCTTTAGAATTTGTTGCTTCAAAAATGTGGTTTGAAGGACACCACAACCTTTACAAGATTTGAGCTTTACTCTAGAGTGTTTCATCACTACAAAACCAATCAATCATGCAAGGTCTCAATAAGCTAAAAATTTGGTTTAAAGGATCTCATAACCCTTACAAATGTGAGCTCTATACCGGAGTGTTTTGTCATTGCAAAACTACTCAACCCTACAAGGTCCTGAAAAGCTCAATGAAGATGCCTTTCTATAAGAAGGACATTGATCCCATAGGGCTATAATGAAAGAAAGGAAAAGATCAAGGAGAAAGTGTAAGTTTATTTACAAAGTCCTTGTAATGTGGCTCAATCCAACTAATACATACAAAAGATAATATAATGAAGGACAAACACAAAATCTCTTTGAGCAGTAATGGATAGATTTTACAATGAATAGTACTTGCACATTTTCCAAGAGTTCCACTTAATCTTATACTCTTTGAGTTTACAAAAATTCCTTGGAATTCATGCAATGACTACAAAACTTCTAGTTTTGACATCTACTTCGAGGATGAGACATCTAACTGAAACCACCCTTAATGCAGGAGAGACATCTACCTGAAAGTGGAGATGTCTATTCTCCAAGATAGACATCTACTATTTTTGTTTGGTGGTTACTCTGCTTACACACTTTTAGATCTAGAGCATTCCTTTGTAATTTTGGCATCTTTTTTTGGCTCATAGACTCTATTTCCATTCATGCTCTCATCTTGTCCACTTAATCTTCATTTCCCCATCTCAACATGGATCTCGTTCTAATATAGCTCTTGTTTTGATGTCTTGGATATTCATTTGAAGTCCTTACTTATTATACTCTTTCATAATCCTACAAGATTACAATCACATAGACACATTCTACATTCTCCATTTTTCCTAAGGTTTTGATATACCAAAAGGTTAACAATCTTCCCCTTTTTGGTGATGTCCAAAACTTAAGAAAATGAGTTAGTACATCCCATGATATATAAATTATATGATAGAAAATAAACAATAAAATTATTTAAGAAATATAAATTCTAATCATAGTAGAGGTTATTATTAGAATAGGGATAAAAAGGCTTAAGTTAATGGTTCCAAATTACATGAGTCCATAAGAAAGAAAATTGATAACATTATGAGGTCTCTAGCATAAGATATAGCCAAGTGGAAAAACTGATAATTTGTTCCTAATACTTAAATTTTTTGCATTATATATGTATGTATGTCATCCATAATATAAAAAATCAACAACATATCACAACCTGTCACAAACTATCTAGATAACCAAAAAATTCCATCATCACTAATTGCCAAAAAAAATCATAACCTATCTATAATATAACATGTTATAACATGAAGACATAGTTGCACACAAGGCTATCCATACATTGATACAACAACTACACAAATTCTTCTTATTTTTGGACATCACCCAAAAGGAATAAACCATTAAGAGTTTCCATCCATTAATCTTGGTACCATCATCAAAGTCATCATTGGAGGTAGCTGTTGCATGAGAGGACCTATATGTCTCCTCTTCATCATCATCATTACTAGTGTTAGTTTTGGTGCTAGAAACATGTTACTCATCATCATCATCTAAAGATGGAATTGTGAGAGGAGCTCTACAAGATTGTAGTTGCACCCAAAATTTAGATGATGCATTTGGATGAGATGGATCCTATTGAGAAAAATGAAAAAGCATCCTTCCTCTGGTATGTAATAGGATAATATGGTCTCCACTAAGATGTGGTCCCATAGATCCTCTTCATTACCTATTAATCAAAGGTTTGAGGAGCATCCTCATGAATATGAGATCTAGGTCTAGGCTACACAAGATAAGGAAATTCCCTTTGGATATGTGCTAGTAGTGCATCGAGATCCATAGAATCAGAGACATTTCCCAAGTCATATTCCTATGATGGTTCAACAATTGTAGAGTGCTTGGCTCATGTCGGATAGTCCTCCTCACTGTCTAACATGAGAGGGATGGTAATATCCTTGAAGTACTGCCTATTTAGAGTAAGAGGTACTCCAACTACATCCATTCTCTTATGAAGGTAAGAGAGGTTCCATCCAATCATCCCAAGAGTCCTAGAAAAAGGTTTCACCATCTTCTTGAGAGTTGATTTCACTTGGCAACTAATAGATTTGGACCTTCTCAGTTAAGGAGAGGCCCTGGTACGTGATGAAGCTTTTTTCCTTCTTACTTTTTGAGGTTTGGAGCTTGGTTTTGTAGGTTTTGTAGCAAATAATTGTAGCTTCCTCATTTAATAATCTTATACAACATAATAAGGAAAAGTGTAGATGCATTTGGGGCCATCTAACTTCTAAGAACCTTGTGAAACACCGTGAAAATTATGAGTCGGCCTTAGGCGAAGATTCACGATTCAGGCAAAATTACATGACAGAATTCCAGAAAGGAGAACAAGGCAAGGCAAGGCAAAGAGGCGCGTGGCATCAAGACTTCAGTTTCCTTTTGCAGATTTCCAATCTTACTATGTTTTCCATATTTACGCTATATTACGCAACATAGCGTAATGACGCTTAGCGTAGTTTCGCCTAACATAGTCTGATATTGGAAGGCAGCTTACTTCAGTAGATTTGGCAAAGCTTAAGGCCTAAGCATCGTAATATGTGATTTCTCGTGTATTCTGCTAAGTCTTTTATCCAGGAGTAGATTCATGCTCTGTTACGCAAGGTAGCATAATGAACTTCGAAAAGGTCAAAGAGAGTCCAGAGGAAGCACAACAGATCAACTCTTTTCTCTTTCTTGCAGATTGATCACCTTACGCTTGTTACACAACGCAGCGTACGTCAGCGTAATTCATCATCAAATTGATCATTATTTACGCTTCACTACGCTTGGCAGCATGAACGAGCGTAAAGCAACTTGAGTCCATTACTTTTATGCTTTATTACGCTCTTGCACGCGACGCAATGCGTACGAGTGTAATGTAACCCAAAATCAACTGAGACATGCCCGATCCACATTTGTTATTCATACGCACAATACGCAGAAGAGTGTATTGTGCATAATCACGAATTTCAACACAAGGATGGTCAAGTCAACGATCCTCTGAAAGGTTTGAAACACGTGTCATCACAGCCATGCCTTCTCCACATGTTGTCAAACTTATAAATATCTCAGTTGACACAGACACAGACAGAGAGATAGAGAAAGAGAGTAGCATTTTGGCAATCTTTTGGTAGCACTATCTTTTAACAGAGACAGGAGATATTTTGCTTGAATATTGGCAGCAGGAGCGATTAGTCCTTTGGCGAAAACACAACTCTCTCCATTGGCGATCATTGGCAGTTTCGAGCAGAGACTACCCAAGGCAAAAAGAGCAGATCAGAGATCGAGAGATCATCTGGCATGGTTTGCGAGCTCTACTGATCAGAAGCAGTTGATCGATAGACGTCAGAACTTGACCTTCCTTACATCCCATCTCTGGCCTACGAGGTAGATCGGACTCCATTCTGTACTTCTGCTTGGACAGTCTTCTTGCTATTTTGTGTTTGTTTCGCACAACATAATCGGGATCTCCCCAGTGTAATTTGGTATAAAAAATACTCATTTTTTCGGGTCAAAGCATAGATCTTGAAATCACGTGTTTCTTTCGTGTCTGATTCCTTTTATCGTGTTAACGTTATCATTATTACAATTTATCTACATCGTTTTTCTCTCATTTCGCGACCCGTCGAATCAAATAGTTCCATGAAATATTCATAATCCCCATTGATTTACTAATTTAGTAAGTCCCTGTTTGATCGACAAGACTGTTCAGAGCACTGTGGATTTATTTTTTTTCTCCAGCATAGCCCTCGCACGGATCCGTGGTTAAGACTGTATACACGGATTTTGTTTGGTATTCCAGCTGCCGACATTTTCCGTCGTTACAATTTTCTGGTGCTAGAAGGAGGGCCTAGGCTTTGATCCATATTTTTTTGGGTAGCCCTGTTAGCGATTTACACCCAAAACCGTAAATGTAATACCTCTAGGGAAGTTTACGGCAAATCGTGTGGTGTAGATCAGTCACAGGAACGATTCCTTTGGAATCCTACAGGGTAGAAAGCCTATTCGCGATCTTTTTGCCAGCCATCTTTTAGATCCAGTCGTTTATTGTCGATTAATCTACTTGACCAATGGATTCATTTTACACAACCACAACCGCCATGGTCGCCGCTGATGTGGGTGCCACGTCTGTGAACCCCATAGCCACCACCAGACCAGCTTCTAGTGTTGTAGGACCTCAAGGATCGTCACGTCGGTCATTGAGACTACAGGGAAAAGATCCCGTATTTACCATCGTAACCCCTGAGGAATACAACTTCATCTGCATCAAGATCCAGGCGAAGCTTGCCCTTAGCTGAGTCGAAATCAAGGTGAAATGAAATTTCGAGATGATCCATCGAGGGGGTCAGGATTTCACCCCAACAGCCTATGACATCATCCCTTTAACAGACCATCACCATGAAATTATAACACAATTTGTCATGGCTAAGAGCTAGGCTACACGGGCTATGATGGAACCCCAGAATGGGGAGGAAGAAGATGATGAATTTGCAGCCCAGTCTAAACATTCATATCACACTCTTAGTTCCCATACTTACGTCAATCCCTTATTCCCTCTCAATGGAGAAGCCGCCCCTCTTAATCCAGCCATGACCACACAGATGCACATCCCAGTCATTCCGCAAGCCACTACGCAGCCATCTGGGTTGTGAGTGCAAATACCCCACAATAACATGGGGGTGGTCTCATCACCACATGTGCTCAGCATTCTGTCGGTGGTTCCAGCATCCACCGCATCCCATTTCATCCCTCAGATCCAACCCCATGCCATATCCACAACTCACTCGGTGCAGAATTTATCACTTTCGCCCCCCCAACCCAACAAATCACCGCCGTCGTTCAGCCACAGACATCTGTCCAACAGCCCACCGTGAGTCAGTGGACCATCCCCGTGGCACAACATAACCAGTCTGCGGTATATGGTGTGCAACCCTCTGTTGCACCCGCAATGCATGTTCTGCAAATGGTCCCGCAATATCCCTATCCTTATCCAGTGCAGCCAGTGGCGCCTAACCTCTCTTCTCAAATCGGTGGGTGGTGGTCCTCACAGCCCCCCCTGTCTGCAGGGATTCCTGCCCCACCATCTGCCGGCCAAAATATTCCTTCGTTTCTACTCCCCGGCACCGCTCTCCCAGTTCAACACCCTATGCCTTCTGCGCAAACATCTTCATCAACTCGCTTAGATCAGGTCTTCTTGCTTATTCAGACCCTCACTGAGGAGGTTAGGCATCTTAAGGCCGCTGGCTCAGACACTATACAGATCATGGACTTCTATCAAGATGATCCTATTAGTCCAGTAGTTCCCATGCTGTCGTTGCCCCCAAGGATGTCCTTACCTCATTTCACCAAGTATAATGGGGAAGGAGATCCTAACGCTCACTTGTTCACCTTCAGATCTGAATCCTTGTTGTTGCAATAGTGGCCTCACACGATTATCTACGTCTTTGCTATGTCTTTGACAGGGAAAGCTCTAGATTGGTATCGAGCCCTCCCACGCTCTTCCATTTCAACTTTGGAAGAGCTGCTGACACAATTCATGACTCACTTTAAATACAAATTAAAGCCTAAAGTCACGTTAGATTAACTCATGGGAGTGAAACAAGACCCTCTCGAACCAGTCCAGAAGTTCATACAACGCTAGAGTGCTACTTTGAATGAAATCCGTGAGCCAATCACGGAGCCACACTTACTGGCCATCTTCAAAGGAGCAGTCAATGACTTTATCAAGTCAAAGATGTATTATCTTTCCCCTAACTCCTTACATCAGGCCTTCACCCAAACTAAAAGCATCCAAGATGCTGTGGAGGCCAGCAAAGACCCGACGTATGTCGCCTACAAAAACGTTCACAACAAGGGCAAGGACAAAGGTAAAGCGAAGACAACGATAGTAGTTGCGTTGGCTGAGGGCACAAAGAACAAAAATAAGAAGGCACCTACGGCATCCCCTGAGACCATGGCTAGTGAAAGAAGCACCAGCCAAGACACATCTGCTGCTGAAAAGCCCCCCAGGCAAAACCAAACTTTGAGCATAAAGATGGGTCAAAGTATACAGCCCTCCCTGTAAAACATTCGGAACTATTGAAACAACTGTTAGGAGCAGGATACATTCAGCCCAAGAAGGTGTCTGAAGAGGCTCTGAAGCATCATAGGCGTCACTGTGAACTACTAAAGAATCCTTCTTTAGCCCTTCTTGATGAACCACCGATTCCAAGGTCTTTCAGGTTGGACCGTTTCTGTGACTACCACCAGTTGTGTGGTCACGACACAGATTACTGCTAGGCATTGAAGGACGACATTCAACGCATGATCGACGACGGTCATTTGAAACTAGATGGTAGTAGTCCAATGCGTCCGGAAAACCAAGCATTGCACGTGTATAAGGACCTGTTGAATGCAAACAACGCACCCTATACAATCAACGTGGTGAGTACGAATAGTGAGAGGAAGGTACCACCCAAAAAATCTTTTGTTTTGCGTGTACCTACCAACTCACCAAGGGGGGCAAACATTTCATCGACAGCTACTGGTGTCTCAAAGCCAACCTTCATCATTCAGGCACCTTCTCAGAATGCCACTCAGCCACGCAGTAACAGCAAAGCCGCGGCTTCATCCGCGCCCACGCCTAGGGCACCTTTCATCATTAGGGCATCAAAACCACCGGTTGCTCCTCTCACATAGGGGCAAGCTTCTAACCAAAATCGCCAACCATCACCTGACAAAAAAAAGGGAGAGGAAACATCTGTTAACGCTACAAAAGACCACTTTATGCTCGGCTTCCCTAAGCCTAGGCCCTTGGCCTCTGTGCCTTCGCCTGTACCTCAGAGGCAGGATAAAGGTGCAGAAACGTAGCCACCTCCTCTCGGCAAGAAAAAGAACAACCCCCTGACTGACACCATTCCACCTCGGGAGATTCTTCTCTTGGGACGAATGGAAGAAGACAAGGGGAATAAACAACCTAGCTGAGAGAGGGATCTCCTCGATGCGTTTACGTAGGTCAAACAGGCGCTGAAACAAAAAAATACAACGCTGATCCTCTATGACCTGCTCATAACATCCCAAGAACACCATGAGGCCATGGTCCGCATGCTGACATCCATACCTGTGGAAGAAAGCTTGCCAGCGGAGAAGGAAGTGATACATGCTGTCATGTTTCCCTCCAACACTGAGCAACCTAAACCTACCTCGTTGATCTTTCATGATGAGTCCATCAAAGATGATCCTGAGAAAGGTCAAGTAACAACTGAGCCCATGTTTATCACCATTCGGGTTGGTCAATACCAAATCCGGAGGGTGCACGTGGACGACGGCGTAGCTACAAATGTCATTCCTTACCCCATCGTGGATAGGTTGGGTCTAGTCGACCAGATCAGTCCCACAATGACAGCATGCATAAAGTTGTTCAACGGAGCACGGGTTTAGGTCAAGGGGACGGTGCGTATCGAGTTTGTGGCAGGGGATCAATTCCCAACGGATGCCACATTCCTAGTCGTCGAAGAGATGCCTGGGTTCAACTGGTTCTTAGGGAGGTCCTGGTTAGCCCAGTTGAGGGTGATTTCATCACCGATACATTAGGAAATACACCTACCCTACGCAGGAGGGGAGGTTGTAATACACGGTGATGAAATCACCCCCAGGATTGTCAACAACATTAAAGAAGAACGGGGTTCGGAGATAGAAACATAGGATGATCAGAACCATCTCCAAATCCCTCAACAAACCGAAACCAACGATGATAGTCTAGCCTGGGCCAACCTGCCATTTCAGGATGGCGGCATGGAGGAGTCAGACCATAAATCCCTCCGCCCTTACGCAACACTGAACATAAAGGCCATTAAGAAACAATTGCGAATTAGTGGTTGAACTGAATGGCATTTACGCGCATTATCATGTTTTTACCAATTATCATTGTTTACATTTAGCAGTCTATTTTCATCCAATGCATATTTACGCTACAGAAATTTTCAATGTTTACGCTTGCCATTCCTTACGCTATTGCATTTCGATTATGTACGCTATTTACGTCTTTTGAACACTTTAGTCCAATTACGCAGAAAAATACATTACCATCAATTACGCTTTCTATATTACGCAAAGGGCCCATGACGACCTTAAACTAGTGGTGGCCCACAATGGCCTAAAACTAGCTTCTAGATTACGAAAATGCCCATGATGGCCCGCAATGGCCTAAAACTAGTGACACCCCGCTATGGCCTTAAACTAGCAATTCCATTCCATCGCAACATAACTTAAGCAAAATCGTTAACAACTACACTTACGCTTTGCAGATAAAAACACAAAAGACAAAAAAAATAGATAACATTTAAAACCACCAGGAGATGTTATAGCTAGTCTTTCAGTCATTCACAGAACCACTGTTTGACTCCAATCAATAAAAGCATGCGTAAACCACAATTACGCATCTCCCCTGATGCCACTGTCATCAGTATCTCTCAGGTCCGGCTCTAGACCTAATAAATCATCCTCTAGTGGGCCTTCTCTTCTGGAAAGTATTCCTTCATGAGGAATTTCCTCTTCATGAGGTTCTTGCTCTAGCACCGGCTCCACAGGAGGATGCTCTTCATCACTACACCCCTCTTCTTGTACTTGCTCCTCAGCTGGCTCACCTTCTCTATCCTCTTTTGGTACCTAGATATAGAGAACATATTAGCAAAACAAAACTTGACAACACAATCAGAAAATTTAGATTTAGTTATGATTAAACTTACTCGCGATGGCCCTGCTTTCGCAGCAAAGGGAAGTTTTTCTAAGTCGGCCCATAGGCGCTCCATAATTTCATCCTCAGTCAAATCAAACCACACTCCATCTCCTAGAGCAGCTCCAGCCTTCACCTTCCCTTTCTCCATGCTAGTCCAACGAGGTGGGTCAGGGAAGAAAGTAGGGATAGTAGTCTCGCCCCTGGGGAGAGTCACCTCCCTTTCCGGGGACACACTTACAGTCACCTACTCTTGAAAATTCTTAAAGGCTTCGGATGCCCCAATGACATCAACAACAGAATCACGGTAATGCTGACGGTAAGCGATACTTTCTCGCTTATACAAATGCTTGTGGTCCTTTTCCTTCTGCCCCCATTCTTGCACACTTGCACAGAAATCCCTCTAGTCTTGGCTTTTTTGAGCTAACAGCTCTATCTGCATCCGCTGCTCCACAAATGCCCGAATGGTTTACACGCTGTTCTTGATTGCAGTCCAATAATGGGAGTAGTCAATAACAACGGTACGCTAGTCCTCGTCACCCATTTCCCGCGCCTGTAGGAACTCGCATCGCAACTTTAAGTCTCCGACCTCTTTGGTCAGAGACTCATTCTTCTTCTCTAACCTCTGCATCGTTTTCTAGAGGTTTTCATTTACACCCTTACTCTTCCATAAGGAGCGAGTTGAGCGTAATGCACATTTACGCATCTCTTCATAAATGTGGCGTGACATGACCGCCCCATCTGATGGAGGCTCCACTGTGTCCAAATCAATGGGCTCCATTGGGTCCCATCGAAGGTGAGCTCCTAATAGCAAACGTTATTAATATATATGAAACATTACCACTGTATAATAAAATAAACCTATTATAGCTACAATGTACCAGCTTTAGGATCGACGTGCTCGAGGCGCTCAATCATATCGTTGACAACGCCCTCCATGAAGGAGAACTTGTCAGGAAAGTCTCTCCATGCTCTTCTCATAGCAACGGACGTGGACATATCCTCTTCTCCTATAGCGTAGTCAAGTTAGAAATTATAATTATTAACAGAACTCTTCAAAGTTTCCAACACGCTCATTACCTCTACCGGTAACAGTGGGGAGCCCGCCAACATCTTCTGCCTCCTCCCTTGCTTCACGCACAAGAGTCTGTGCGTCACTGTCCTAACAGCTGGGGCCACTTCATGCACAAGAGTCGGTGCATCGCTTGTCCCAATAGCTGGGGCCTCCTCACGCACAAGAATCTATGCGTGGCTCAACCTAACAGCTGAGACCTCTTCTTTTAAAACTGGGACCCCTTCCCCACGACTTAATATCACTGCCCCTGTTTCAGGGGTCAGCTGCTCCGTAACTTTCTCTGGTCATATCACATAAATACACTTAATACAATTCAAAATATCCTAAATAAACATTGTGTAATACAACTTTCAATACATTTCTTCCACGCTTACCAGGCGGAGGTTTACTCTGCTGAACTCTGACTTCCACGGTTCGACCTGTGCCACTCCCAGGCTCCACAGAGGCCTTGGTTAAACGAAGCCTTTTGCGCCGAGCTGAAGGCTCTACAATTTCTGTTGCCAAAAGTTTCCCTCGTGAGGCATCGCCAGTGTAAGTGGGCATTATCCCGCCTACACTATCGGGGCCTCGTATTCGTGATGCCGCAAAATCCCTGGTTGTTATAGACAGAGATTCCCCAATCCCTTCTGGGGGATCCTGTCTACGGGTAGTGCTAAAAATGTGGGTAATCCAAGGCCTGGATAGCTGGTCTTGGTCTTGCTGCACCCAGACCCCATTCCTTTGGATGACCAAGAATTCAGAAAAATGCCGAAGGTAGGCTATGAAGAAGGCGTAATGCATGTTAAAACGAGACTTGAGCTTCTTACGAAGCCTGATCATCTCAGTGCATAACCCCTCAACAAAATAGCTTGCCCAGTTGAACTAGGTTCCTTCTTCCATAACCTTCCGCATAATACAGGTCTGCTCTATGGAAAAGAACCTCCCCTGTGAGAGTGTTTTGGGGAAAGCCTGGTTCCCGAAAAGGGGATAAACTGTCTTAGCGATTTCTAGTTGGATTCTTTCACAAGGGATCCCTTTAGACTCCTTCTTGACCCCTACCCATTCCTCCAGCCACTCCTGATAGGAGAGACTCCTCTTTACCTTTTCCTCTATGGGAAGGCTGTTAGAGGGGACACCGAAAAGGTCTGCAAAGAGCTGGGCGTCAATGTCAAAATTTATATGTACGTGATGCACGCGCGTGCAAAAATGATCTGCCCTCTCGCTGAAGGAGTTGACCAAGGTTAGCATTTCACTTGTGGGGACATCAGGGGTTGCGGCTAAAAATAAATGCATTAGCCTCGCTTCTCGTAGCTTGGTGACCACTGCAACTGGGGCCTCCGCATGGCCGAGCCAGCGTTGTGCATCCTTGATGTCGCCGTAGCAGAAGAGGAGGGTATTCGCCTCACGGCCGGAAATTGTAAGGGTAATCTCCCGAGATTCCCTGACTGAATAATGTAAGACACATGTCGAACAAAAACACTATTACGCGATATTCACAATTCACAATTACACCACGCAATAATAGAATATGCAGTAGTTTTACCAGGTCCAAATGGCAAAGGAAATGGAGGAAGTTTCCTCTGCACGTCTGCAACGGTAAGGGGTAGATCCAAGGTCCAATCGTCATGTAGCCACCCGAGATTCTGGCAATTCTTGAAAGCATCAGCATAACGGGTGGGGTACTCATGAATGTCGAAGCCGATCTGCCCCATCACACCAGCGCGTACGTTGCTGGTCGAGGTAAACGCCTTTATCGCCGTTTCGGTCCATGACAAAGTATCACCATCCCCTACTAACTTGTTCTCATGAATAAAAAACCTGCACCATACCACATAGGCTTATCTTATGCTTTACAAAACTTAGATAATAGACATATAATGACAATATAGCCAACAAAACAACTTACCCACCTGAATAGTACACTATGCCTGGTGGGTTCTGGAAGTAGGTCGAGACATGACGGGCCACGAACAAAGTGTTGTATGCATGGTAACAACTAAACTGGGCCATTTCCCAGATCCAACTTAAGCACCTCAAACCTCAGGCGCTAATTTCTCGGTCCTGGGGACGACCAGTATTGATGGTCCCATCTGTCAAGAAAGCCAGAATTCCCTATGTGGAACCCACTAACAGGTGCTCCAAAATGGCACCAGCAATATCTCTTGACAAATTAGACCATATAATAAGACTGTAGTTACGTAGTAAAAACTGCAGAAACTCCAGCGCACCCTTTGGAAACCATATGGCCCTCCCATGCAACCGAGTTTGCGGTGGAGGGACATTAGGCATGATTGGGTTTATGCAGCATAAAACCCCAACGATATCTAAGAAGATTAAGACATGTCTTAGCATAACACTGTACAGGAAACGCAATAAACAGATCAACGTCTAGATTCACATTTACATGTTTAAATACAGAAAACCTACAAATTATGCTTAGCTATTCATGCCAAAATCGACCAAACCCTTGCAATAGCGCAAGGTCTGTCCCCGACAACAGCGATAGACGCAACCCCATTAAACCCTCGTATTAACGCGAGGTCCATAGCCTAAAACCCTCATTTACGTGAATAACGCTATGGGAATAAACACTGCTAAAACAACACAAGTACGCAAGGAATGGCCTACCGGTTCAAAGGCGTAGGGTCCCTGACTTCGACCACTGCCTCCGAGCGCACTGCAGATTCTCTTGCACCTCATCGATCTTAGCCAATTTCACGTTCTTCCTTTTCACTTTAGGTGCCATTGTCACAGTTTCAAAACCTTCACAATTTCTCACTTTCACGTCTTTGCAAACTGTGTGCCCTAATCTTCTGCTCTTCTTCCTCTCGCTTTGTAATAGTTATAATTTGAATTCGCGATAGCCAACAGCCCGTTCTTACTGAAAACTACTTACTTATATGCAAAATTCAATCGACTTAATACCCAATTTCAGCGAGACTTGCCCAAATGTTGGTGTCAGTATGAGCTGGAACTTGGAGATCAAGGCATTAATTGCTTCAGATATCGCACGCATTACGGTCCGAAACGACCCTAAACTATTGTATCTTATCTCATCGTAATCAGGTCTCATTAATTATAGGCTGTTCGCAAAATTTAAAATTTAGTTAGCTTTACGCAGCAACGTCACGTCACTTCCTGTACACTAAACTAAACGTTATTCACTCAAAACTTATCGCATCAAACTTAATATCTTTCTAATTACTCTCGCATTTGACACTTTTGCAGGATAATTGACAGATGGACGAAATGTTATCTGCACTGCCAGTTTTAACAAGCTTGCATGGTGAAATCATTAGACAGCTTGATCCTACATTAATAGAAACTAACCTAGCTCTTGATGATGCAATTATAGCCACGTCAAAAACATCTCCAGACTGGCCAGAGTAATCGACGCGCACGCTAGATCTGGAAGCTAGAGATGTAACCGAAGACCCACTCAACGAGGTCTCTGTGGTTACGCATAGGGGCGAGACTAAAACCCTCAAGGTTAGTTCTCTATTAGACCAAAAGGCACATGATGACATAAAACAGGTCCTCCAAAGTAATATCACAGTGTTTGCATTGTCATACGAGGATATACTAGGACTAGACCCAAGATTAATTCAACACAACATAATCCTAGATCCCCATATCAAAGCCGTCAGACAAAAAGCACGAAAGATCAAGCCAGAAGTCGCGCTAGCAGTACGTGATGAAATCACTAAGATGTACCAGGCAGGTTTTATTCACGCGGTTGATTACTCGGACTGGGTATCCAACATTATAGTAGTTCCCAAAAATACTGGAGGAATACGCATTTGCATAGACTTCCGGGACTTGAACAAAGCTACAATCAAAGATAACTTCCCATTGCCGAGTATCGACCAATTGGTGGATACAACCGCTGGACATGCGCTTTTGTCCTTCATGGATGGCTTCTCAGGCTACAATCAAATATGTATTAATCCAGAGCACCAGCTAATGATGAAATTTATGACACCCTGGGGGACCTTTTGCTACACCATGATGCCTTTTGGCTTAAAAAACGTCGGAGCAACATATCAACGAGCTATGACGTACATCTTTAGCGATTACCTCTTAGGGAGACTGAATGATTATGTTGACGATATAGCTGTTAAGTCTTTAAAGTCAGAAGATCATTCAGAGGATTTAGAGTTAGTCCTCAAAATATGCTCTAAATATGACCTCCGACTTAACCCAAAAAAGTGTGTGTTCGGAGTCAAAACCGGACGTATGCTGGGTTTTGTGGTATCGGAAGCTAGCATACGCGTAGACCCTAACAAAGTCAAAGCCATTGCTGAATTGGCACCCCCTACAAGTCTTAAGCAATTACGCGGATTACAAGGAAGGTTACAGTTTATCAGGCGGTTCATTTCGAGATTAACCGACAAGTTACACCCTATGCAAAATTTGCTTAAAAAGGGGGTTAATTTCGAATGGACGGATGATTGCCAGTGTGCATTTGATAGCTTGAAGCAAGAGCTCAATGTTTGCTAATAGTTTTCCCGCCGCAAAGGGATCAACCATTCTATATCTACCTCACAACTTCAGACATAGCCTTAGCAGCATTACTCTGTCAAAGGAGGGATGATGGGTCGGAAGTACCCATCTACTACTTGAGTCACACTCTATGTGCGTATGAAACGAGGTACAATGAAGTAGAGCGTAACTGCTTAGTGTTAGTATTTAGGCTCAAGAAGTGTAGGCATTATCTTTTTCATAGCCAATTTAACATCATCTGTAAAAATAACATCCTTAGGACCATTACGCATAACTTATACGAAAGTAGCAGAATAGCTCATTGGAAGGCTATCATAGTAGAATTCGATCTGCATTACATTGGCCAATCTTCTACGAAGGGCCAAGCGATAGCTGACCAATTAGTAACATCTCCTATTGACAGTCAGGGAACCATAGAGCCTGAATTTCCAAGATGAATATGTACATAGTGTAAGCCCTGTCTTAACAGGCCCCGAAGCACGTTGTATTTCGACGGAGCTTCAAACGCTAGAGGTGGCAGTGCTGCCACCATTATTACGCTATCACCTAGGGATGTGCATCTTCACACTTATCGCTTAACCTTCCCCTATACGAACAATGTGGTAGAGTACAAGGGGCTCCTCAAGGGATTACTAGCTGCCAGCAAACTCGATGTTCGACACTTGGCAATTAGGGGTGATTCGATGCTCATCATCAATCAGATCACAGGAGTCTATGCTTGCAAGGCTGTACATTTACAGCACTACTGCGATATGGCTAAAGATCTTCTGAAGCAGTTCACGACCATCGATGCCCAACACGTGCCACGAAATGATAACACACTGGCCGATGCACTGGCTACGCTGGCCTTAAACGTGCCATCACATATATTCGACACTTCTCCTGCTTTAATAACAGATTGTACAGGTCCTATCGTCTAGGCGGTGCAAATATCTTCTCTTCTCGAGGATAGCACGCCAGAATGGTACGACAACATCAAAACTTACCTTTTGCAAGGTGAACTACCGCATGAATTGACACGCACATAGAAAGATGCAATTCGCAAGCGAGCTAGGCAGTACGTCATCATAGGAGACAGTACTCTTTGTAGATGCTCTTTTGATGGTGTGCTGCTTACTTGCGTCAACAAGGACCAAGCACAACGTATAGTTGGCGAGGTTCACGAGGGATTATGCGGAGGACACGTAGCACCACGGGCTATGGCTTCAAAAATCCTTCGCTTAGGGTACTACTGGCCACACATGGAAAAAGATTGCCTGACAAAGGTTAAAACTTGTGACACGTGTCAATGTCATGCAAATCTTATACACGTGTCACCTACAGAGTTACATACGACTCAAATAACATGGCCGTTCCAACGATGGGGACTAGACATTATAGGTCCCATCATGCAGAAATCTTCCGTAGGTCATAGCTTCATAATTACCGCTACTGAGTACTTCACGAAGTGGGTTGAAGCTATTCCTTTACGGAAGATCACATCTCAACAGATTTGCCATTTTATCCTAGACAACATTGTAACCAGATTTGGTCTCCCGATGACTATCGTGACCGACAATGGGCCGCAGTTTAGTAGTATGGAAACCAAATCCTTCTATGATAGCCTTGGCATTAAACAATCTTTTTCCTCGCTCTATTACCCGCAAGCGAATGATCAAGCTGAAGCAACAAACAAAGTTATCATCAATCTGCTTAAGAAAATGCTCGACAGCAACAAGAGACGATGGCACGAAAAAATCCTCTATGTGCTATGGGCATATCGTACTACATGTAGGACGGCTACAGACAGTACACCCTATAGCCTAGTCTACGGATCTGAAGTAGTGCTACCCCTCGAGTTGTAAATTCCTTCTCTGAGAATGGTCCTCTCCGCAATTATAAATGAGGCTCAACACACCGAGTCTCAGATAATGGATTTGGATTCAGTAGAAGAGAAGCGAATACAGACGCTTGATACAATCAAAAAGTATCAAGACAACCAGAGGCAAAAGCATCGTCACAATCTTCATCAACGTCCGATCAAAAAGGAAGATTTAGTTCTCAAGGCCGTTCGTGAACTAGTAGGCAAATTCTCTGCAAACTGGGAGGGCCCTTTCTTAGTGGCTGATGGGTATAGCAACGGAGCATTCAAGTTAGCAGATGTCGACGGTAATGAGTTATCAAATCATATCAATCATATATATCTAAAGCGGTACTACATATAGTTGCATCTCCAGTGTGAATATTAGGTATGGCCACAATTGTCCGCTACGACGCTAAACTGGCAACAACCGTCCGCTACGACGTAAAACTGGCACTCCCTGCATGCGTCTGCCATGACGCTAAACTAGCACTGATCATTTGCCACGACTTAAAACTGGCAAGTTGTAACTGTCTACTACGACATAAAAATGGCAGTGTTGTACAAGTCTGCCAAGATGAAAAACTGGCATCTTTTGCACGCGTCCGCCACAACGCTAAACTGGCACTGACTGTCCGTCATGACACAAAACTGGCAAAGGTAAGCAACCATCCACTGAGACGTAAAACCAGCACAGAGCTGTCCTTGGGTCATGACATGAAACTGACATACACAGCACGGTCTGCTGAGACCATAAATCAGCCCTGCCACCGTCCACTACGACGTAAAACTAGAATTTTTTGGTCCGCCCAGACTTTAAACTGGGACCATGGTCTGCTGAGATTTAAAATCAGCAATGAAAATCTACCAGGACTTAAAAATGGGACTTAAACGCTGCCATCATGCAAATCAAGCGAGCGTAAGCATCTCTATACAGCTGCAAGACAAACGGGGTTGGGTACTAGGGCAGTTCCAGTGTCACTACCTCACTGGCATCCTACTGATTCCTCGGACATGCTGAAAGGCATACTACTGACCCCTTGGAGATGCCGTCACTACACCCACTGCAGCAGTGGTACTTCTGAGGGTTTATTTTCTCCGACCAGAGCCCCGAAGGAATTCTCGTCAACAACAACCTCGAGGATCTCCGCTCATCATCACTATCAGACTCTGGCTTCACAGATTCACCTAGCTAGTTCTTTGCATAACCAGTTAGGTGCACTGAGTCTGATATCCTTTGGCGGTGATATGCTGGGCCGAGCGTCAAGATGAAAGACTTTGGCCTCGTGCTATAGTTCCTCCTTCACGGCCTGATCGCTTTATCTCGCCTCTAATAGTACTTGTTTCAACAACCTCGCCGACAGTTTGCACGAGCAATGGTATCCTCTATTTTCTTCTTTGGTTGCAGGTTACTTGCTTTGAGGATGTCGTTCAAAGGTGCATTCATTTGAGCGGTGAAGTACAAATAGCATTTTGAAATAGCTGCTCAGGTTAGCCTGTCCACTTAGAAGTGTATCCATGTTCCCCTTATAATCCTACCCTCAGTTCTTACTTTACTTCATCTCTACAATCCACTTCCAGTATGCCAAAATCTACATACGCAGCACCCGTTTTCCACATTCGCTTTACAATCAAGTCCATGAATCGGCGTAAAGCAATTCGTCGAGTGGACACTCAAAAAAAAATAGGGGGTCGGCAAAATGGGTGAAACACATATCATATGCAACACAATTCGTCTAGGCAACCCCTTCATCTACAAAATGACAGCATAACTCCATGCTAACGCACCTGCAGGAGAAGGCCTAACTGCTTATGCGTGAAGAAGCCATCCTTACTCATTTGCATCTTCCTCGAACCTGTTTCCTCCTATACTATCCTATCTCCCATTTCCTCCATCTTTGCTTCTCTACGTTGACAGGGTGACACTTGAGTAACCATTGAGGAACGCTGTTGGTGCTTTTACCTATCCGGTGTTTCGTATTCTTTGTCGACGTCTTTCGGGCAAGCCCTTTAACCGTCAACAAAGAGGGGCCATTGAAACACTATGAAAATTGTGAGTCGGCCTTAGGCGAAGATTCGTGATTCATGCAAAAGTACATGATAGAATTCCAGAAAGGAGAATAAGGCAAGGCAAGGAAAAGAGGTGCGTGGCATCAAGACTTCAGTTTCCTTTTGCAGATTTCCAATCTTACTATGTTTTCCATCTTTACGCTATATTACGCAACATAGCGTAATGACGCTTAGCGTAGTTCTGCCTAACATAGTCTGATATTGGAAGGCGGCTTACTTCAGTAGATTTGGCAAAGCTTAAGGCCTAAGCAATGTAATATGCGATTTCTGATGTATTCTATTAAGTCTTTTGTCCAGGAGCAGATTCACGCTCTGTTACGCAAGACAGCGTAATGAACTTCGAAAAGGTCAAAGAGAGTCCAGAGGAAGCGCAATAGATCAACTCTTTTCTCTTTCTTGCAGATTGATCACCTTACGCTCGTTACGCAACGTAGCTTACGTCAGCATAATTCATCGTCAAATTGATCATTATTTACGCTTCACTACGCTTGGCAGCGTGAACGAGCGTAAAGCAACTTGATTCCATTACTTTTATGCTTTATTACGCTCTTGCACGCGACGCAATGTGTACGAGCGTAATGTAGTCCAAAATCAACTAAGACATGCCCGATCCACATTTGTTATTCATACACACAATACGCAGACGAGCGTATTGTGCGTAATCACGAATTTCAACACAAGGATGGTCAAGTCAACGATCCTTCAAAAGGTTTGAAACACGTGTCATCACAGCCATGCCTTCTCCACATGTTGTCAAACTTATAAATACCTCAGTTGACACAGACACAGACAGAGAGACAGAGAAAGAGAGCAGCATTTTGGCAATCTTTTGGTACCACTATCTTTTAACGGAGACAAGAGACATTTTACTTGAATACTGGCAGCAGGAGCGATTAGTCCTTTGGCGAAAACACAAGTCTCTCCATTGGAGATCATCAGCAGTTTTGAGCAGAGACTACCCAAGGTAAAAAGAGCAGATCAGAGATCGAGAGATCATCTAGCACGGTTTGCAAGCTCTACCGATCAGAAGCAGTTGATCGATAGACGTCAGAACTTGACCTTCCTTGCATCCCATCTCTGGCCTACGAGGTAGATCGGACTCCATTCTGTACTTCTGCTTGGACAGTCTTCTTGCTATTTTGTGTTTGTTTTGCACAAGATAATCGGGATCTCCCCAGTGTAATTTGGTATACAAAATACTCATTTTTTCGGGTCAAAGCATAGATCTTGAAATCACGTGTTTCTTTCGTGTCTGATTCCTTTTATCGTGTTAACGTTATCATTATTACAATTTATCTACATCATTTTTCTCTCATTTCGCGACCCGTCGAATCAAATCGTTCCATGAAATATTCATAATCCCCATTAATTTACTGATTTAGTAAGTCCCTGTCTAATCAACAAGACCGTTCAGGGCACTGCGGATTCATTTTTTTCTCCAGCATAGCCCTCGCACGGATCCATGGTTAAGACTGTATACATGGATTTTGTTTAGTATTCGAGCTACCAACATTTTCCGTCGTTACACCTTGCCACTTCTCAATAATACTAACTAATCAAAGAGAGCATCATAGAAATCATCATGGGAAACAAGGATTACATCATTTGAGAAAATATTAGACATAGAGTGAATGGTGATCCTATGAACTTCTGAGCTAGAAATGCCAAGAATGGTATTGACTACTTGGGAAGTTACGTCAATCAAAATGTCCCCAGCAGTAGAAGTAAAAGAACTAGAAGCATTAGTGATGGAAATATTTGTGTAAAATTATATGATAAGGATCTAAGAAGCACAAAAATTCATTGAAATAAAAGAGATTTAATTTATAGCTCAAAAAATGCCATCAACTTCTTTTGGCAACATTTCTTGAAGTAAATAAGAAGACAATATAGGACAAAAGCTTGGGCCTAGAGCAAATAATTATAACTTTCTCCTTTAATGATATTATACAACATAATAAGGGAGAGTGTAGATGCATTTGGGGCCATCTAACTTCTAAGCACTTTGCTACTTCTCAATAATATTTACTGACCAAAGAGAGCATCACAGAATTCATCATGGGAAATAGGGATTACACCATTTGAGAAAATATCAGACATAGAGTGAATGGTGATTCTATGAACTTCTGAGCTAGAAATGCCAAGAATGATATTTTCTACTTGGGGAGTTACCTTAATCAAATGACCCCAACAATAGAAGTAAAAGCTCCAATAGTAGCATTAGTGATGAAAATATTTCTATAAAATTCCATGATAAGGATCTAAGGAGTAAAAAAATTCATTAAATTAAAGGATGTTAAATTTATGGCTTGAGAAAATGTAATCAACTCTTGTTGGTGACATTACTGGAAGTAAAGAAATCTTTTAGGCACAATTGAGATAGAGTGTGTTATCTTAAATCAATTAAGGATTATTGAGTTTAGAAGAGAGGGGGGGAGGAGGAATTTTCAGCCACAAAGGTCACAATCAAATTTAACATGTTTCCTCAACTTAGGTAGTCCACACTCAAAGGGTAGATCACTTACACATCTTCAGACTTTGTTCCTTCAAAAATGTGGTTTAGAGGGCATCACAACCTTTACAAAGTTTGAGCTCTACTAAGGAGAGTTTTTTTGCTATGATAACTCTCAACCCCACAAGGTTTTAACAAGCTCAAAAGTGGTTTGAAGGGCACCACATCCTATACAACCTCTAAGCTTTGCTCTGGAGTGTTTTGATGCTGCTCCAACCACCAAATCCTACAAGGTCCTAACAAGCTTAGAATGTGGTTTCAAGGATTCCACTACCTTGTACTTTGAGGCACAACTCACATTGACCAATTACAACAAATAAAAGATTTTACAATGAGGAACAATAATGATTACAATGATTGCTAGATGATTTACAATTGATAGTACCAAAGCTTGCACATTTTCCAATATGATCGAAGTTACCTTGGAATTTGTGCAATAGCTACCTAATGGTTACTGGAGATGTCTTTCCCAAGACTGAGATGTCTTTTTGTAATTGATCCTCATTCTAAAAAGACATCTTCTTTAAGACAAATACATCTTTCTGCATTTGACCTTCATTTGACTTTACCATAAAAAGAATAATCATTTTCTTGCTCATCTTGCTATATGAGTATCTTTTGGTCAAAGTCTCAAAAAACTCCCCCTACATCGATGGCCTATAGGATGAAAATTATTGAAGAGGCACATGCTCCCCCTACATACATGATTGAGTTTCTTCCTTTTTTTCATAATGCATCTATTGTAGAGAGATTTGTATTCTCCCTTGAGTCTCTTAGGATCTTCATGTTGCACTAAAATTCTAAGATCAAGTGTGGAGACTAAGGTCTCCAATTAGTGAATCCTTTTAACTAAGAAGATAAAAAGATTTTAATGTTTATTGTAGGAAATTTCCTCCTAGATAATTAACAAGAAATCCCCTTTTTTAAGGGAAGCCACTATAGTCTTCAACTTTCGTAATGTATCTATTTGCTAAAATGTCCATTAATATCCATACAAAATGACTTAGAAGAAATAGTAGACATCTTGCCTAAGAGCAGAGATGTCATATTAGATGTCTACCTCTTGAGAGAGATTTCTGCTATCAAAATGAGATGTCTCCAATGTAGGTGAGACATATAACTATTAGAGTAGACATATATCATACTAGGGCTGAAAATATAGATGCTCATTTTGAGGTTAGGAACCTTCAAACACCTTCAAACAAGTCACCATGGCCCCCGAAAACTTCTAGATTCATCAAAATAAGTCTAAAACATCCCAAAACATGGCATAACACATTGAAATCATCATTAAAAAAACAACATAAGAAAACATACATAAACATCATACATTCAATGAGAAATACACAATAGCTAGGAGATGTCCCCAAAAATCTGAAGTGTCATACCAAGATCAAGTTTGAAAGAAAGACCTCTCATAAAGATAGCAAATAATTCATATGTTGAAGAACTTCCTTTTGCAATGTATCTATCTTTAGAAGATACATGAATTATATTACAAGGACCATACAAAAAAAATTCTTAAAAACAACTGAACTTTAAGATTTCATAAGAAAGCAACAATTCCATAGCTTAATTAAAATTTTGGAGCACAATACATATATGTTTAAAAATTAATAATCGTTCAACAAAGAGCTTTTAGACCATTATTTTTAAACCACTTGAAACCAATACATTCTAAATAAGATTACAAATGATAATTTATTAATAAAATCTTTAAAAGTTTACAAGAACTATAAACTTTCATTCAATTATAAGGTTAATCACATCATGCTCATACATTTTAAAGAGATACCATAATCAAATATTCTAATAGTATTAAATATCTTCTCTTGAAAGTAATTATCTTAACAATTGTAGAATATTAAAGAAAACATCCCATAGCTTGAAATGAAGTAAGCACACATCAGCACAATTTAGTCTTTCCACATTAAATGCTGACATGATATTTAGCAAGCATGGAAATAAAAACATACCTTAACTTACCTTGACTTATCTTACTTGCAACTAAGAATTAAGGTGCCTAGAGTGCTAATGAATGAGATTCCTCTTTTGAGGTTTCTCTTCTTGCATAGACTTCTTTAATTTTCAAGGCTTGGCTCCCTTTCACAAATTGGCTATATGGTATCTTTTCATTATCAAGTTCCTTCCACTTGATTCTTCAAACTTTCTTGACTCCTTTGTGATCTATCCTCCAATCAGTTTTGCTTTGCACAAATTCCTTTTTTAGTGCATTTTGATAAGACTAATGAGTCTTGGGATATGACCAGGTACTCATATGATAAAAAATTAAATTGCACTCCCATTTTTCATGCCCAAACTTATTGCAATAATAACATATAACCCTCTTATTGTAGTAAGAGTGATTAGAAAGATCAAACATTTTAGAAGTCTCTTGATGGATAGAAGCTTCTTATGATGTAGTATCCTTACTCCTTGGAGACTTCTTTAGATGGGATGAAGGTTGTACAAGTTCTTCTTCTTGGGAACAACATCCAAGTCCACTTTTATCTTGTGGAATTCTTCCTTGTCCAAGAACCATTTGAAGGGACTCTTTCCCTTAACTAGCCTCTCATTCACAAGCTTTACATTTGCAATTTCTTCCTTAGCCTACTCATAACACAAGGTTAGCTTTTGATTCTTAGCCTTTAGGTTTGAGATTTCTTTTGTAAGATTAGATTGTTGTATTTAATAAGGAGATTTATTGACCCTTTGTTTTAACTTTCTTGTTCAACTTTATATAAAGCTTTTGAAAAGATAAAATTTCATTATCTAAGGTGTCAGCATCATCATTAGTGAGATCCATACAGAGGAGGTGTGAATCCTTTGCATTGTCCTCCACCTCTTTTTCACTTTGCTCTTCATCATCCCAACTTGAGTAGAAGTTAGTCTTTCTCATCTACTCATCATTTTTTCCTTTTTCTATAACCTTCCACTACTAGAATATTTGGAGATCACATGGCCTCTTCCATGATATACCAAGCATTCTATTGAAGATGAGTCAAAATTGGAAATTTAAAAGTTTTTACCTCTTTCCTTACCTTCAAATTGATTGGGTTTTTGTTGATTGAAGCTCTCATTCAGCTTTTCAATCACATTGGTTAGTTTTTGAATCTTAGCCTTAAGGTCTCAATTCTCACTCTTGATATAAAACTATTCATCATTAAGAACTTTAATTTTTATTTACTTGGCATGTAAAGCATATTTTATTTCAATGCATAAATTTAGGAAAGAAAGAACTTCATGGTAGAATATCCCATACCTTTTTGCAAATAAAACGTCATTCAAATTGTTGTGAGTTTTATCAACTTTACAAGCATAATTTTCTTTATTTCTGAATGTAAGGATGAGAATGAGATACTTACCTTTATAGCATATGTGATATAGGAATTGATCACAACAATTGATGAAGCATATTAGTCTCTTTGTCTAAATGTATTTGATGTTGATTTCCCTTTCCATGTTTACTCTTGGAGATCGATGTAGAGTGCAAGAGTACTAGGCTTGGGTACCACTTGATGATCATTGAACTTAGAAAGGGGATGGGAATGAATAAGTTTTTCTAATTACAATTTTCAGCCATAAAGATCACAACCAAATTTAATTGGTTTCCCAACTTGGGTAGTCCACACTTGGAAGGTAGATTTCTTGCACATCTCTGGACTTTGTTCCTTCAAAAATGTGGTTTAGAGGAAACTACAACCTTTACAAAGTTTGAGCTATGGTAGGGAGAGTTTTGTTGCTACAACACTCTAAACCCCAAAAGATCCCAACAAGCTCAAAAGTGGTTTGAAGTGCCCAAACGCTATACAATCTCTAGGCTCTACTATAGAGTGTTGTGATGCTACACTAACCACTCAACCTTGCAAGATTCGAATAATCTTAGAATGTGGTTTCAAGGATTCCACTACCTTTACAACTTAAGCTCTGCTATGAAGTGTTGTGGCGCTACACTAACACTCAATTTCATAGGATCCTAACAAGCTTTATCAAGATGCCTTCCTACAAGAAGCATATCAACCCTAAAGGGCAACAAAAGAGAATTACAATCATAAGGAATGAATGCAACTAAGTTTTCTTGTACTTTGAGGCATAGCCCACTTTGACCAATTACAATAGACAAAAGATTGTACAATGAGGAACAATAATTATTACAATGATTTCTAGACGATTTACAATTGATAGTACTAAATCTTGCACATTTCTCAATGATAATGAAGTATTCTTATAGCCAATATGTTTCCAAAATTATTTTGGAATTCATGCAATGGCTACCTAATAGTTACTCGAGACATCTTCCCTAAGATTGAAATATCTTTCTCTAATTAACATTCATTCTAAAAAGATGTCTTCTTTAAGATAAAGATGTCCTTCTACATTTGACCTTCATTCTACAAAGACATCTTCTTCACATGAAATATGTCTTTCTATCTCAAAATACAACTTCTTTTCTCCAAAGATGTCCTCTCCTGTGCTACCTTCAATTATGCCAAGACATCTTCTATTTCTTGGAGACATCTTTCTTTCACTTCCTTTGCCCTTTAAAGTCTTCATTTGTTGTTCATGTTCTTTGAACTTTTGCATGCCTTCTTGTCTCAATCTAGGTTCTTGATGATGTCTTTATGAAGTTCTTGTCCAAACATAATCCTAACCAGTAAACACAACACCACACAAACATCCTATGGTCTTTATTTTTCTTAAGGTTTTGACATACCAAAAGGTTAACATCAATGTTGTGCTTTAGTGGAATGAAACTAATGTAGAGACATATTTGTTGTGCTTGAGGATGCTTCATTGGAATTTTTACTCTTACATGGTGGAGCTATAGACATCTTAATCTTTTGTGGACCATGGATTTGCAAGGAAATGAATTGATTTGTGCTATGGTGGAAGCCCTAGTTGATTGCTCTTGGATGTCTAAGCTTGGATGAGAAAAAATGAGAAAAAATAATCAGTTTTTTCTTTATATAATCATTGATTTTGAGGGCTTTTTCCATAAAGTTAGACTTCTAATTAAACTAGCAGACATCTATCCCATGTCCAATGAAGCTCAGAGAGACATCTATGAGTAGACATCTATCTTTTAGATGTATAAATTTAATGGTTGATGTCTAACATGGTAGTGAAATATTTGAAGTATGAGAAGTTTTAGGGATATATACTATGGATTATAGTCTTACAAGAGTTTTAAACAAGATAAGAAAATGAAAACTTACATCTACTTACCTTGCATGTTGATGATAGATCATGAAGTCTATGGAGATTGGGAATGAGGTTTTCCTTTTGACATTCCTCCTGCCTTCCTATAAATTTCTTGTATTTCCAATGTTTGACTTCCATCTACAAAATTATTGGTGAAAGTTCTTTCATGTTTTTCTATTTTCTTAATTCTCCACACCTTTTTACTTTCCTTGCCCTTTTTATTTATCTTTCCTTTTTTCTTGCAATATTTGCTTTCTAGGAACCTTTGGGCAAGACTAAGGAGTCTTATGATATAACCAAGTATTCATGTGGTGATATTTTAAATTGAAATTCCATTGATTATGTCCAATTCTACCACAATAATAACATCTAACTTTTCTACTTTGGTTAAAATAGTCAAACCTTGGAGCTACCTTTTGTTTGGATGAAGTGTTTGTTGATACTTCTAACCTTGATGTAGCCTTTTGTTTTGGATGTTGATACTTCTTCTTCTTGACAACATCCTAGCCCAATTTTATTGTGTGGATTTCTTCCTTATCCTAGAACTATGTGTAGGGATTCCTTTTATTTGACAAGTCTCTCATTCACAAGTTTTGTATTTGCAAGTTCTGTTTCAATCTATTAATAAGATAAGATTTGTTTTTTATTCTTAGCCCTTAGGTCTAAGTTTTCTTGTGAGAGATCTAAATATTTTATGTTGAGTAGAGATAATTATTAATCCTTATCTTTTAGAGCCTTCTTTAGATTGATATAAAGCCTTTGAAAGAACAAAATTTTATTACACAATAGGTCATACATTTCTACATCAATCTCTATTATTTGATCATCATCTTTAGTTGTTCTATCATCATCTTCTATAAGAGCCATGTAAATTAGATGTGAATCATATGAGGTCTCTACTTCTTCTTCACTTTGTTCTTCATCCTAGCTAGAAAAGATGTTGTTCTTTTTGGACTCAACTTCAGATTGATTTTCTTTTTGGATCTTACTTGCACTAGAACATTCAGAGGCCACATGGCCTCTTCCACTACATACTTAACATTCTATAGAAAATGCATCAAAATTTGAATTTTTAAAATTCTTATCCTTTTCTCTACCTTTTGTGTTGGATTGATTGGGACTTGGTTGATTGAAGTGTCTTCCTTTTCTAGTAAGAAATCTTTAAACTCTCCTTGATAGGAAGGCTAGTTCATTTTCATTGCTTGGTTCTTGTTTAATCATCTACCTCTCCTTTGATCCAAATTTGAGGGCAATGGACTTTTCTTTTATTGCTTATTCACTTATGAGATTCATCTCATAATCAATAAGAGCACACTAAAGCTCTACAAATTTTAGCACTGAGAAATCTCTAATTTCTTCCATGGTTGTGAGTTTAGATCCGAACTTGGTTTGTAAAGTTATAATCATTTTTATGATCACATCACTCCTTGGAAATTCCTTGCTTGTCCTACATATGGCTACTACTAAGTCATTAGCCCTAGAAAAATAATCTTTGAGTTTGTCTCCTTTCATTTTAAGCTTGTCCTATTCACTTTGCAACACTAAAAGTGTTGATTGCTTGACAATAAATGTGCCCTCTTAAGTTGCCTCTAAAATTTTCAATATATTCTTTACAGTTTTACACCTAGCTATTCTATTAAACTAATATTTATTCAATGCATAATAAAGATAATTTTTAGCTTTTGAATCAAATATGAACTTATCTTTTTTTTTCTAAAGTTCATTTGCTTCATGGATTGAGTGCTCTTGTGGTGTTATCTATGGATGGTGTGTAGCCTTCAAGAATTAACTTCTAGACTTTGAATTCCATGGATTTGAAGAATCCTTGCATGATTTCTTTTCAATATGCAAAGTTAAGCCCATTGAATGTTAGTGGCTTGGTGTAAGATGTTCCCTCCATTATTCACCCTTGAAATGTAAAGCACGAACTTGAGAGTATTGGACTCTAATAACACTTGTGGATCAAGAAATTAGAAGGAGGGTTGAATAAGTTCCCCAATTAAAATTTCTATAGTCACAAAAATCAAGTACAATTTTTTACATGGTTCCATAGCTTGGGTATGTCCACACTTGGAGGGTAGATTCCATGCACAACTTTGGACTTTGTTGCTTCAAAAATATGATTTGAAGGGCACCACAACCTTTATTGAGCTCCACTCTAGAGTGTTCAATTGCTATGTAACCACTCAATTCTACAAGGTTTTAACAAGCTTGAAATGCACTTTAAAGGATCCCACAAACTTTACAAATGTGAGCTCTACATCGGAGTGTTTTGTCACTGTAAAACCACTCAATCCTACAATGTCATGACAAGCTCAATGAAGATGCCTTCCCATAAGAAGCACATCAACCCGAAAGAAAAAGATTAAGAAGAAAGTGTAACTTGATGTACAGAGTCCCTGCAATGAGGCTTAATATAACCAATACATACAAAAGATAATAAAATGAAGGAAAATAAAAAATCTCTTTAAGTAGCCTTAGATAGATTTTACAATGAAAAGTACTTGTACCTTTTCCAAGATATTTACTTAGTCTTCTACTCTTTGAGTTTCCAAAAAATTCTTAGAATTCATGCACTGGCTACTAAATACCTAGTGTATACATCTTCTTCAAGGATTATATGTCTAACTGAAACCATCCATAATGTAAGAGAGACATCTACCTAAAAGTAAAGATGTCTACAGTGAGATGTCTACCTTGAGATGTCTATTCTAACAAGATAGAAATCTATTGTTTTTATGAACATCTACTCTACTTGTACACTTTGAGATCTAGAGCATTCCTTTGTCATTTTGGCATCTCAACAGTCCTTGAAACATCTTCATTTGGCTTGTAGACTTCATTTCCATCCATGTTCTCATCTTGTCCACTTAGTATTTGTTTCAACATCTCAATGTGGATATTTTGCTAATTTAGCTCTTATTCAAAAGTCTTGGATCTCCATTTGAAATCCTTACTCATTATACTCTTTCAATGTCTTGCAAGATTACAATCACACATACACATTCTACATTCTCCATTTTCTCTAAAGTTTTGACATACCAAAAGTTTAATACTAGTTGGGATTTTGCAAGGTTGAGTGTGTTTCTTGCAGGAAAACACTTTGAGTGGAGCTCAAACATTGTAAATATTGTAATTTCATCTAAACCACATTTTTAAAGGAACAAAGTTTGGAGGAATTAAGGATTTTATCCTTCAAGTATGGAAGTACCCATTTTGGGGAATCACATAAATTTGTGTGTGCTTTTGGTTATCTTGGTTGTTCAAATTGGGGAATTTCTTCAAATCCCCTTTTAATTTCTTAGTCCTTAAGTGGTATTAAAGCTTTGTACTCAAGTTTTGGAGCTTAACATCTCAAGAGTGAATGATGGAAAGGGCATCATACCCCAAGCCACCAATATTCAATGGGATTGACTTCATATATTGGAAGGCTAGAATGTAAGAATTCTTCAAATTCATGAAGTTCGAAGTGTGAATGTTCATTCTTGAAGAATACATGCCATCCATCATTAACACCACAAGAGCTACCAAGCTAAGAAGAAATTGAAAACAAGATGAAAAAGATAAGTTTCTATTTAATTCAAAACTGAAAACCTATCTTTATTATGCTTTGAGTAAATCTAAATTTAATCAAGTAGTTGGGTGCCAAACTACAAAAGAAATTTAGGAAACTATAGAATTAACATATGAAGGTAAATTTGTTATTAAGAAATCTAAGCTTCTAGTGTTACAAAGTGAGTATGATAAACTCAAAATGAAAGAAGGGGAGAAAATCAAGGATTATTTTTCTAGAGCTAATGATATAGTTGTAGCTATTCAAAAAATGGAAAAATATTTACCTAAAAGTGATGTGATTATTAAAATGATTAGAACTTAGTAGCTTGATTATAGGAAAATAATTATAGCCATGAAGGAAATAAAAAATATCTTTATTCTAAAATTTGAATAGCTTCAAAGTGCACTTATTGTTGATGAGATGAATCTCATTAGTGAAGGAGAAATCAAAGAAAAGTCTATTGTCCTCAAAAATTAATCAACGAAGAAGGAGCCACTTGAATATGAACTGAATAGTGAAAATAAATTGGCTCTCTTATTTACGAAAGTTCAAAGATTACTTGCAGAAAAAGGTAAGTGCTTCAACCAATACAACATCAAAGGTAAGGAAAGAGGTAAGAATTTTAAAAATTCAAATATTGATGCATCCTCTATAGAATGTTGTGTGTGTGGTGGTAGAGGCCATGTTGGCTCTAAATGTTCAAGTATTGGCAGGTTTCAAAAGAAGGACCAATTTGAAGTTGAAACAAAAAACAAAAATCTTTACACCAGTTGTGATGATGAACATAGTCTGGAATAAGTAGATGATTCTATGATAGATTCACATCTTATATGCATGACTCTTACACATAAAAATTCTATAGAAGACCTTCAATAATCTAAATGTAAAGTTGAAGATAAGTATAGTAAGATGCATGAGAAAATTATCTCTCTTTATTATCTATTTAAAAGTTTACAAAAAAATACACATAGGAAAGAAGATGAAATTTCTAAACCTTATAATGTATGCTCTTCTTTAAAAAGGGAACTCTTAGATATAAAAGCTAAGGTTCAATTGCTAATCCATTTATATGAGTAGAAGTGTAGAGACACATAAGATGTAAGGACAAAAAAGAATCAAGAAGTGCCTAAAAATCAACAAAAAGATGAAGATCGGGAAGAGGCTTCTCAAGAGGATGCTTACACAAGTTTGGTATCATACAAAAGGAGAAACAAGACAAGGTTTGATTATCCAATCCAAATTAGAAATACCCTATATTTTTCCTATGAAATATGTGGACATGAAAAAGGTTATTATAAACTACTAATAAACCAAAATAATGTGTCTACTTGGTCTTGTCAAGAAGAATCTAGTAAGTATAACTTACAAGGTACAATACCTTGGATAACCAATGAATAAGAGAAAGGAATTCTCTTTGATGAAATTGAAGGATTAGGACCCATAACTAGCAAAAATTATTAGTTCTCTCATTTTGGAGAACGTGAGCAAGACAAAGTAGCAACCTCAAATGAATTTGAAGATTCCAATAAAGATGCTAATGTTAGAAAAGGTAAGGAATAGTTTCATGCTAAGGAGGTGCTTTATCATGAAGGACCTCATCTCAAACTTCATTAATCATGTCCATGCTTATATGCAAGCAAGGTAAGTAATGGTAAATCTTTATTCCTTAGCTTACTAAAACTTAGTTTAGATTAGTTTATTTTTATAAATATTAGTAGTTAGAAAATTAGTTAAATGGATGCTATTGGAAACCTTGAGTTATTCAAGGAAAATCTCACTTGATCTTACAAGATGTTGAGCTACAAATACAAGCATGTGATCATCAATGTTTTAATGGAAATTGATTTAACTTATCTTAAGGAAGGATCAAGGTACAAAAACTCACAAGGTAGGATCTATTAAGATCAAATAACTATTGTTAGAGTATATATAACTTATGATATCACTCATATGATGCATATATTATTCTTGTATAACTTGCTAGGAAACAAATTGTTGTTGCCACCTTGTGTATCCAAAAGGTTTAAATATGTTCAAAGAATTTTTTGATGATAAATCAAGGTTTGGACCCTTAAATAGTATGTAATGGTTTCAAGTGGTTTAAGGCCGTTGACTATAATTCATGAACAGGGAGCTCTTTGTTGAACATCCAAAAGAAAATTATTGTGCTAGTATCTATGGTATCTTTGTTGAATATTTTGGAATTTATCTTTTATCATAAACACTACTAATGGGGGACTTTGACTTCCAAACGTTTCCATACTTGATATTATCATGGTATTATAGATTTATTGATGAAATTCAAGAATGCATCTATACAGAGGAAAGGTGACCCAAGGAAGGACATTTTGAAGCAAGTTCACATCATAAGTAAATCACCATCAACGCACTAAATACAAATATTATGCAAAGACAAAAGGTTTTGCTAGAAAATAAGAAAACTAGATATCTTTAATTAATTTATTTTAAGATTACAACAAGGTTCACAAAATCCACAAGCATCTAAAACTTGCCATACTCAAATGGTATTGCAAAGCATGAGTGATAAAGTCAATTTTTGTTTAGCTACAATATCATAGCATAAACTATGTTATTACATATGTGATATTGTGAGGTGCATGCTATCCTATAAATATAGCACTTAGGTGCATAGATCTGCAATAGATCTCATTCCATAGTATTGAAACTCTTTTAGTTTGTTTTCATGAATTTAGTCTTTAGCACTTGGAAGTGTATGCCTATAGTGTGGTGTTGAGAAATTGTAAGGTGTATTTATTCAAGTGAATTATACTTGGACATAGTTCATGATTGGAAATAACACTCAAGATTGCTTATCATCATTGCAGCATCCACTTAGTTTTCTTTTTGTTTACTTCGAATAATTGTTTTTGTTTTTTGTAGTTAATCGTTTACTTTACAAGCACTTTCTTTTACATGTTAAAATAAGTGGTATGGATATGACTAGTTTCAAGCACTAAATGTCTAGTAGTGTTATTGCTTGGTACACCCAGTAGTGGTACACTTGGTAATCCCAGTGATGATTGCATGAGTCCAAGGCTTGTGCAATAGACTGGGATCATATATCCATCACCTTAAGATAGAATAGATTTGTTTATTATTTTACTTAGACTTAGAAATTATCTTTATTTCATCATGTTCACTAGGAGTAGCAATGGCCCAACAACATTAGTTATCATATACCTTGTTGTGAGCTAAACCATACCCATCGATTTCACTAGCTCCACGTGGGAAGACAACAATATTGAACTTAGACCAATTATTAGCATATTCACATTGCCTTGTCCACAGATCATGATGTGTCATGCATGAAAGACTATGACTTATATGGTTACATGTTGGATTACTTTAAAAATCATTATTGGTGCCATGGCCAGGGACAAGTTAATGTATGTTGAGTAATTGATTTCATAAAATTAGTTGCATCAAAATTCAAAGTTAAAATTCATAACCTAAAAAATTAAGCACACTTAACAAAACATCTTTAAAACCACAACATGGCTTCAAACAAGGATACCTCATTAATTTCTAAGAAGACAAAAAGCAACAATGACAAAATTAGTGATGAAGAAGAATTGAGTATGTCGATGTAAGCAAGGATCTCATATGCTCATCACGATCCTTACTATCTTGATTTTACTTTCATCTTTCACTAGGATGGGCAACTAAGGTGGAGAGATATCCAAGGTAATATTGTTCTACATCCAGAGTGCTTAACATCCATCATGCTTTAGACAACTCTATGGGGCACGAATCCAAGTAAGGCACTTGATAGATATTAGGTGACCAAACACATGACATGACCCTATTAGCCCACTAATAAGTAAGTAAAGAGAGATGCTACCATGGAAATTAAACATGTACAAAATAAGGGAAAGAAAGTCAACTCTTCTATTATCTTAGAAGAGATTGATGGTGACACATTCATTGCTAAGAAAATCCACCAAACTCATGAAGTTCATTCACATTTACCTATCATTTGACTAGAGGAACTCATCAAAGTTCAACAAGATTTCACCATAGCAAAGAAACCTAAGAGGGAGGTAACTAACTCAAAGTACAAGTAGGAATCAAGGCCAAGAGTTTATGATAGGAGGAGGCTAAGGTACCAAGATCATGATAGGGAGGAAAGAAGCACTCATGATCACCATGACTATTGACGAAGGCATTTAGATGAGGAAGATGAAGGGTATGAATGAAGAAGATGTAAGGATTAAAGAGAGGATCAAGAGAGGTATGAGCATAGAAGGAGGTACCACTACAATAGAACACACAAACCTATTCACAATGATCAACCCCTGATGGAAACCCATAGCATGATCAACATCTAGAAAGCTATAAATACCCCAACAAGGCACATGAGGAATAGCCATATCAAATTTCTTGATATGAATAACATGCTAAGATTTTAGGGTGGTTATAATGTTGATCCACAACACCATCTCCAAGTATTCCAAAATTCCTACATCCTACAAAACATTGAAAGTGATTAGCAGAAGTTAAAGTTGTTCCCACAAACACTTGTGAAAGAGTTTGAGATCTGATAAAAATTACTTGAACATAAATTAATTAGAAGATGGAGTACCATGCTCAAGATCTTCAATGCAAGTACCAAACCTACTCATGAATCTCCAATTTAAGGAAAAATCCAAGGATGGAAGCAAGGGACTCATGAAACCTTTGATGTAGTAATGGGTAGGTACTATTCACTATTGCATAGATGCCTAGGCCATGGATTCTTATAATGGGAATAGCTAAGACACATTATAAATAGGTTACAAAATGAGACTAGAGAGACCCTTGGGATTTATGTCCAAGTCCAATTATTTGAAATGAATATCCATCAAATCTAGAGACTATTTGATCAAGTGGCAAAGGAGGAAGATGAGTTAAGAAAGAGGAAAGAAGCTTGAGAATATATCAGGAAAAAATCTATAAGAGTTTGTAACACATAAGAGGAAAAAACCTTGGAACAAGAAATTCAAAAGAAGACTCTACCAATTCATAAATTAGTAACTGACATTGCAACAAAGGTAGAGAAAATGTGGGGACTTAGTTGATAAAAACTTTATAATTGCATTGAGAATTATGGAGGAAAGAATAGAGCAAGCTTTTGGAAAAGGCAAGGATAAGAAAAATAGAAAATATTTTGGATGAAAGGGTAAAGTGGCTTCAATAGCTAAGTGTTTAGACACAAGATTCACCAATAAGAAAGGATGTGTCATGTGCTAATACAAACATTCCAAGGGATGTTGTCTAGTAATGAGACATTTATAGGAGATAGGGGCATATGCACTTAATCTCAGATTTTTTAAAAAGATACCTAGAAGGTTACCTTATCCTTAGGGTAACTATAAGTAGGACTTCCAACCAAAATACTATTTCAGTGGAGCTCTACCACAACCATCACAGTAGTAATATCAGCAGTGGCAACAACCCCAATTGTGGGCCATGCCACCACCATGCCAATAGTATCCATATTGGTAGCCAAATCCATATGGATACTACATCCAACATCTAATCTCACTAGCAAATGCAGCTATTCAAACTCCATAGTACTATCCACCAGAGTACCATAGACTAACAACACCAACAATAGTTCCAAGATGATACATGCATTCACAAGAGCTAATTCATCAAATTCAACTTATTCTTTGTGATCAGTGCCACCACCCACTTTGTAAGGAGAATAGCCATCACAATCATAGCAAAGGAAAGCTATAAGAGTGGTGAATATATAGATAGAGGATCTTGCTAGTAATACTCAAGGCTAATCAAAGAAATGTCCTTCCTTTAGGACAAGTCCAAAAAAGACTGGTAGAGTTGGAACCTCATTGAAGCAAGATTCTTCTATGGAAGATCATCTTAGAAATGACAAGCTTCCATGATCATCAAATACAAACATGTAGATTGTCATGCTAATAGAGATAGTATCAAATTGGATCAAATAAGGAACACTTTGTAGGAAAAGAATGGTTTCAGGAGTTTCTTTGATTTATCTATGAGTACTTGGAAATCTATCATGCAAGGCTCTACTAGATTTTGTTTTCAGAGTCAACTTGATCTCTCTAGAAATATACAACATTTGGTTAGATCTTGTAGATTAATCTATCACCAATCCTTTGGGATAGATAGAAGATGTAGTGATCACTATCAATAGATGGTCCTATCTAGTAGACTTTTTGTTGATCAACATGAAAAATAATGATAAGGAATTTCCAATCCTAATGGGGAGGGCATGGCTTAGCATAGTGGATGCCAAGTTAAACATGAGAGTCTTGTCTATCAACATCTCTAAGGAAGACAAGCATGGAGCCATTTGAATGCCTTGAGTGATAATCATTTTGTAGTTAGAATAGGAAAAAATCTAATAAAATAGGCTATAAATTGTCAAAATTAGAAAAAATAGGTTATAAATTATTATAATCAGGAAAAAGTCTATAAATTATTAAAAAAATGGTTTTTCATGGTAAAACCAATTTAGAAAAGCTAGTTTCAAGTCCAGGTTCAATGTATCTAGTCAATATTTTTACCCATTTTTCTCACATATAGCATGTGGAAAACAATTATCTATTTTTTATTTTTATTTCCGTGTTATGGGAGGGGGGGTCCACTAAGTAGTGTATGGGCATGTTTGGAGAATAGAATTAGTAGTTTTTTGCCTCACATGCTATCCCACATGCTACCACAATGTGTAGAACTCATATTGGTAGTGTATGGGTTGAAATAACAATTTCACATATGTCACACGCTACTCCACACACTACCATATCATGCAAGAATTGGATTTTCATTATGTATTCACACATTGACCCACATGCTACCATATCGTGTGGAACTCATATTAGCAGCATGTGAGTTAAAATAGTCATTTCCTTGTGTTACACGCTACCCCACATGCTATCATAGCATGCAAAACTTGATTTTTTTAGTGTATGGAATCAAGATAGTAATTTTTATTTGTTCATATGCTATCCCACATGCTACCATATCATCTAGGACATGGATTCTTTGCATGTAAAATCACAACCCAATTTTTTAGTGTATGAAAATTAATTTCTTAGCTTATACAATTTTTATGTATGCATAGGAGCAAGGTGTGGCATAGGTAGATAAGGTGAGGGTTTTTATAGTGACATTAAGTAGGTGAGAGGATAGTGCCATAGGCATCAAGTGGTAGGTAGAAGGTGTTAAGCAACAAGTCATAGGGATGACACATAAAGGCACAACAGTGGAAGGGTAGTGCAAAGGACAATGGATGGCACAAAGGCAGTAGGCGTGAGTAGGATTTGATGCCATGCAGTAGCCTACTACAGTACCTCCAATCATAGCAGTGTAGGTGAGTTTTATTTCTTGTGATAAGTCTATCACCATAGTTCTCAATGTATGTAGTTCAGTAGTTTTGCTCCTACCTAGAATCAAATGAATTAGAATTTATTAGGAATATGTAAAAAATTCCAAAATTGAGACCAATTCAACATTATGGTCTATTCAAAATGTTTGAACATGGAGGTTCCAATTTATGGCCTCACAGCAAAGGGCAATCTTGACTTCATAGTGTTATTAAGTACCTTGGTATCTGATGAGATGCGGATTGCACAAGCCACGATATCACGGCCGAAGCGATATTGCATCCCCTGCGATATCGCGTACGCGATATCGCGTACGCGATATCGCGTCCTTCCCTATGATATCGTGTATGCGATATCATGGTCCACTTCCATATCTATAAATAAGAGGCGGCAATCCCCTCATTTCTCATCCTAGGCATAAGGTAGCGAAGCTCTGGCGGATTGATCACCCCAGAGATAGAATATTTTCCATGTGCCCGTAGTAGGAGTCCCCCAAGTGAACGGTTCTTTATTCGAGTAGCTTTGTACCTGAACGTAAGTTGTGTATGGAAATAAAGAC
>MNCI01037306.1:95049-165013 GCA_015680685.1 Gnetum montanum
AAATACCAAAAAAATCATATACCTCGGACTTACTTAACCATACACCATGACAACAACAAGTAAGTCTGGGAAGACAACGAACGATTAACCCCAAGTGTTCCATGGGGCGTTTAGGCATTTAGTCTGTGGAGTTCAACCGGATCGTGCGTGCTACGCTCGTTTTGTATGGTTGAGTGTAGGGGTACCTTGCCACTCATCAGTATCAAATCTTCTAGAAATAATGACAAAGGATTTGGGCTTTCACTTATGGTAAATAAGTCCTACTAGCTTCCCATAATTATCAATGTGATTTTTCACTATTGTCAATAGATCAATGACTTGCTGAGTACCAATGGTGATTAGCTTGACAACACTCCCTCTCCTCTTCCCTAGTTTGATAGAAGTTGGTTTATTTTGCTAATATGTTAGGTTATCAATTTTGAGTGTCATTATCATTGGCTAGTCATCAATATTAAAAATTTAAAAATTATTTATAATCTATTTTTGCTACATTATGTAATTATGACTATGGCTATGGATATTTGGCTACAGACTTTTAATTGTTTTCATCATGTTCTAAATTTTTCTATGTTTTACATTTTTATGTGAACATAAATGGTAAATGTAACAAGGCTATAAAAATAAAACATGATGTAATGAAAATTGTAAATGAGGTATAGGCATGTAAGTAAAACTTGTAAATAATGCTATTAGGTAAATATGCCATAATGTTCATAGAAGGGACAAAAAGAAGAGGTCATTATGTTCACTAGTTTTAGGCACTAGTAGGGCATGGATTCGTGAGTTTTAACCCCGATAGACCATTTTTTTGCTAGTTTTAGGCCTTAGCAGGCCATGTGTTACTAGTTCTAGGCCTTAGTAGGCCATGTGTTACCATTTTTAGACCTTGGCAGGCCATGGTTACTCTCGTTTAGCAAGCATGGGATAATCTCAAGAGAGCATACAAGAATAAAGTAAATAATAAAACATGATATAAGGTTGCAAGTGTAAAATAAGAAATTTTTGATAAAGGATGGATAAGACATTTATTATGAATTTTTTTCTTGATCTTTGATAGATTAAGGAGCTTCTTTTGTATGATATTGTATTCACCATTCATCTTGTTCAATATGACAAGCAGCAGGTTTTCTTGTTGATCTTTTAGTGTTGTAGATTTGAAGGTGTTCTTGTTGTTATTATTTTCAATGTTATTTTTGGCCCTAGCCTGCATGTTGGGGGGTAGTTCTAGTTTGATGATGGCCTCCCCCATGACTATGGGTTTTGTCACTGTGGTTGATGATAGTGGCTTTGAGACTAATAAGAAGTCCCACTCTAATAGTAAGGTTGGTTGTAGGACTATCTATAATTACCTTGTAAGTAAGATAATTTCCTAGGCATTTGCTTTTGTACGAACTTGGGATTCAATGCAAAAGCCAAATACTCATGTAGATGTAACATGACTGGGAAATAGCCCTTTAGATGGTCATATATGCAGATATCACATCCATCATATTTTTCGATGGTTGAGTCTATGGCCTCTTCTTCTATAACCATTTTTCCTTTTTGCTGACTAGTGTTCTTACTTGTCTCTTGGTTTCTTTTCCTCCTTTTGTTGTGGTCACTTGAATTGTTTTACATTACTCTCTCCTCTATGATTTCTATGCAAGTTATAACTTTCTCATTTATCCATTCCAACATCTTATCTAGCTTTGCTTCAAGCTCATTGATAGACTTTTGTAATAGCAAGATTTTTTGTGAAGTCACCTCATCGAGAGCTACCTCTTTTTCCTTATCATAGATATGGATCCTTTTCTTTTAAGCGTTTGATCCCTGTTATTTTCCTCTACATTATCTCATTTACATAGCTCTCCTTCTTATTTTTCCACCCACTCAATTAGCCTTTGTATCTAATGGACTTTCAGTTTGTATAACTAACCTTGGGCATAAATTCCAAGGGTCTCCCTCATTTCATTATGAAGCCCATATATGATGTGGAAAAGTTGTTCTTTTTTAGAGAAATCATGGTTGGGACATCTATGTAGTAGCAAATAGCATCTATCCAAGGCCACATCCAAGGGTTTAGATTTGTTTTCTTAGGTTGGACACTCTCACATAGGTTTGGTATTTTTTGTTGAAAACTTCCAGCATTGTGGACCACAGGTGAATGGAACTTAGTTCCAATGATCTATACCAACTTTTAGCTTTATCTATTAGTGTCCTAGGGAAGAGCTTAAGATTTTGCCACTTATTTTTGATATTTTGCAAGGCACAAGCATCATGGAAGGCTTTTAAGTGATGTTGTGGGTTAGAATTATAGCCTCCCATAAATTTAGGAATGTTGTTCATGTTAAGCCATTTGATGCAACTATCCCTTTGATGCCTTTGGGGTATTTTAACTACCTTCCTAATCTATGTTAGATACCTAGTAGTCAATAAGAGTTCATCCGTACTAGACACATCATGGTGATAATCTATATTTCTATTCATTTAATTGTGATATCTTGTCTATGTTCATTTTGATGTCTTTGATTTTGCCCTTGGGTTTTATTTCTATCTTTATCTTGACCCCATAGTAAAGCTCTATCTCTATACCTATGTTCATCTTCATCAAAACTAGACATTGAAGAGGAAGAGGAAGATGAGGAACTGGGAGAATTGCCATGGCTCCTATAGTTCTCTCCATGATCCCTTGATTTATCTTGTCTAGGTTTAGAGGAGGTCCTATGCCTTGAGGCCCTTCTTATTCTAGGACTTACTTCATCTCCTCTTGGACTTTTTACACTAGTTGAACATAGTCTTTGAGTGTAGTAAGGATCTAAATGAGCATAGGAAACCCTTGCTTGAGGTTGTTCACACCAATTTTCTTTAGTATAGATCCTATCATTTCTCCTATGAGTGCTTTCATCAGGTGATGCAATCTTGGTCCTATGTGAAGAAGACATGATTTTACTTGATAATGTGTGTGAATTAAAATATTAATATTAATATTTTCTAAAAGATAGATCATTAATACCTTTATAATGATTGTGTATAATATAACTAATCGAGATAACTAGCATCATCCCCGATCATGGCACCAATGATAAGCAGTGAGGTACCCCTACACCTAACCATACAAATTACTTGCATTCATACATGATCTAGTCAAATTCCATAGATGTGACTAGTTGTGCATATAAATTGTTATGCCTTGATCATAGTTCATTGTCTTCCCACTTGGACTAGTGGTAGCTTTGTCATGTATGGTTTAGTCCAAAGTGAGGAATATGATGATTGATGTTGTTCAGCCCTAAGCTATTCCTAATAATGATAAATAAATTACTTGTTTGATCTAATTAACAATGGAAAGTAAAATCTAAAGTAGCCTATGAAAAATGAGTACTTGTTCCCAACTTATCATACATGTCTTGAACCCACGTATCCACTACTAGGATTACCAAGTGCTACGCTACTAGGTAAACCAAGCAATAACACTGCTAGGATTACTAAGTGAATACATGTTTACACTTGAAACTAGTTATGCTTATTTTTCCAATTCATTAACTAGTACATGGAGGGAATAACTAGTACATGGGAATAACTAAGTTAACTAGTAGAGGGTGAGGCATAGTAATGCATGGAAATGTAGCAAATAACTAAGTACATGGAATATAAACTGCATTAAAAGTAAATTTAATCTAAGTTAATGTGTTGCAACAAATAAGAATCAACCTTGATCTTATTTCTATTCATGGAATGTGTCTAGGTACATTTCCACTCAAATAAGATGTATTACAACTGACTTAGATTCATACTATGGGAACTCACTGACTATTCTCTAAGATTATAGAATAAAATTACAAGAGATTAGCTACTCTATTGACAAAAATTATTTCAAACTATGCACCCAAGCACTATATTTATAGGTCAGCACACATATTGTAATATCGGATATTTGACATCGCATCTTGGTCTCCAATATTAGATATCCAATATCAGAGCTGATAAAAATTAACTTCTAATTCAAATAGATGAGATGACATGCATTGAGGCATTTGTGTCAAGGCATCTATATTGATGCATTTTCCTTGACATGGCTACGTCAACGCAACTAATAGATGCAATGGCATGTGTTAAGGCATCTACCTTGACATGGTTGCATCAATGTAATCAACCGATGCTTCATCAACTAGTGATTGTAGAATTGGCAACTGTATAGACTAGAGGGTTCATGTAACTATTATTGTAGGAGGATTAAACATGGAGAATGAGGTTTACACTAGGGCTTGGAAAATACAATGGTTGTTGGAAATAAATGGATTATGTAATACATGTGGAATTTGCATTTCAAAAGAAGGACCAATCAAAACTGTAAAAGGTTGGGACATGGAGGGAATAACTAGTAGAGGGTGAGGCATAGTAATGAAGGATGCTAAGGTGAATAATGAAGTGAACAAGGAATTTGATTAAGAGCATGAGTTCATAGAGGTCATAGGGGGAGTTTGGTTTACTACTAAAACAAGAGGCGTAGAGTTGAACATGATCAACTTTGGGATAGATCATTGGAAAAGGTTCCCTATGAATGTATCTGGCTTGTACTTGGCTCCAAGCTCATCTTGATCCTCTAGGTAGGATCGTAGACTAGCCTTTTTACTAACTTCACCATCCTCATTCACATTCACCAATTGTACCAACAAGTGCATGCAAAATTTTGATAATTTGATGTGATTGTATGGTGAAGAGATGTATTGCTTCCCATCCTTTTAGGTTAACTCGTAATGATGCTTAGAGTTAAAATCCTTGTGTGGGATGCACAACCCTACTTGGATTTTCAAGTATATAAATTTATAGTATTACTCATAAGTGTTTACATGCACTAGGATAAGTTCTAACCACTTGAGGAACATCCTATGTTGCATTATGGCTAGGTCCTTAGGATCATGTACATGAGCAAATTCCTAGTTCATGGCCATGGAAATGATGTTGTGTGGTAAAATGGTAGAGGAAAAAGGCATAAAACGTAATAGATTAATTAATTAGCCAAGGTGATAAAGGCTCCTATGGTTTTTAATGTTTTGCATAAGCCACAAACTTATAGCATGTAAGGATCATAGTGTGTGAGTCTATAACATGTAAGACTCACAGTGTGTGGAACTTACAATGTATAGAAGTTAAATCATGTGAGACTATAGCTTGTGAAGCTATATTGTATGAAAAGGTTATAGCCTATAGCTTGTGAAGCTATAGCCTATGAAGAGTTGTAGATTATAGCTTGTGAATTTATAGTGTATGAAGGATTGTAGCCTATAACTTGTAAAGTTGTAGCCTACAAAGGTTTCATCTTACAACTTGTGAAGTTGTAGGATACAAAGAGTTGTATCCTATAACTTATGATGTTGTAGCCTACAAAGGTTATAGCCTACAACTCATGGAGCTATAGCCTATGAAGCTAAAGCTTTTGGAGCTGTAGTGCATGGAATGGATAAGATTTAAACAAACTACAACTATAAAAGTAAATACTTTTTAAATTTTGTTTTAAGTTTTATCTAGCATATGTAAACAAATGCAAATGGGTTGTGGTGTACAAAAGAAAAGACCAAAAAAATTGCAAACTGCAAATAGTCAAAATAGAGATGGTAGTGTGCACTGCAACTACAAAGGCAATGTAAGGCGCTATGATAGTGTTGTGCACTGCAAGTGCAAAAATTGATTTTTTGCAGGTATACAAGTGAAATTGGCTAAGTGTGAACATTGGATTATAGAAAAGGTCAAAAAATAATTTTTTTTTTCAAATATGCTATTGTCATAAGGCAGAAATAGGTAAAGAAAAGTTTGTGAACATGTTTTTAGGCAAAGAAGTTAGGCAGAGGGCCTCCCTCTAGTGCCAAAAACTATGACGATGGAAAAACTTGGTGCTGGATATTTGATAAATTCCTTAGGGAACAATTTAACTCACAGATCCACGAGCCTTGAAAAGCATTTAGAGCACCCTAAATGATCTTGTTGATTGCTTAGGAACTTGAAAAATCTATTACTAAGAATAGGGAAATATGCATCAAGGTGCAAAGAAAATAAGACCAAAACAACTGTAAAACTTTGTATTAAATAATGTAAAAATACTGTAAAAAAAATAAATTTAGAGAGTATAGATCAATTGGGTTTAAAACCTAAAATACAAAGATGAGTTTGAAATTTAGCAGAATAGGCAGGCTATGTTTTGCACTTGATTACACCTTTTTGTCTACTTGATTTGCACTAAAAAGGTAGTGAAAAATCAGAAAAATTCTTGTTCTTTTGCTGCTATGTAATCTTTTGACTGCAAGTGTGCTACAAAATTTTTGTTTGCCATGAAAATATTTCCAAAAGATCAAGAAAGTGATGCTTGATTTAGTATAAATAGGCTTTGGATCTTCTATGCTACTATCTATTATAGTTTTGGAGTGTTACAAGTTGTTCCTAGGTCAAAGTGCAACAAGTAGGCTTATAACCCAAGTGCCACACACAGTGCCACACATTTTCATAGCATGTGGGACTGAGATGTATAGCATGTGAAATTCAAATTCAAATCCCACATTTTGCCATAGCATGTGGAGCTAGAATGTGTAGTGTGTGAGATAAAAATGTCCATTTTTTAGCATATGGAGCATTTTTAACCTCCATAAGTTGGAGCAAATGAAATTTATAGCTTGTGGAGCCTCCAAAAGCTAAGGTAAATGGGATTTATAGGTTGTGGGCTGTAAATCTTATATTTTATATTGACAATGTCTTAAAATTCTACTAAAAGAAGGCCACAGAATATGATTTTTGGTGGGAAAACAAGGTAATTGTTCATGCCTCCAAAACTCCATCAAATTACAACAAAAATCTTGGATATGGGCTTTCATTTGCAACATAACATTTCCTTGAGGTGTTTCAACTAGAATCTTGAGGTAAAACTTGAAGAAATTTTAGTGACAATAACACAACATGTTTCTAGAAAAGCATGAATAAAATTCCAGCCTTGGTTTGATTTATAATGTATGGCAACTAGACTTAAATTAAAAAAACAAAAATATTTAATAATTATAAAGATTTATAAGAATTTGATTAAGAATAAAAAGAAATAGTTCATTAAATAGAGATAAATTACTCATCTCTACATGATCGAGAGAGAACTAAGAAATTTCCAAAAGTTTCTTCATCAAAGGAAAAGTTTGAAGCTAAAATTTTCTATTTCTAATATTTTGAAATTTTATCAAAATTTGTTTCATGACAAGGGTGAATAGATAGGATATTAGTAAGATAATGATAGTCTTTTCATCTTCTTTGAAGATACTATCCAAGGCATCAAAAGACTAGCCTCAACTAAAGTAGATGATGCAACAAGGCTTCATGAAAAAATTCTAACTTGGGGAGAACCTTTGATATGGAAAATAGTTTGGAAAAATATAAACCACGCTTCCCCAATTGGTTTAGATAAAGAAGGATGCACTAACCGAGATATTTTGCTTCTCAAAAAAGAAGATAGATCTAATTTAAATAACTATAGGTTCATTTTATTTAGTAATACATTTACTAAGGTTTTGAGAAATATTCTTGAGATGAAGATTGAGAAATTTACAAAAGGAAATAATTTGTAAGTAATCTCAAAAGCTAGGTTTAGACGTTACTATTCTACTATTGATCATCTCATTACATTGAAATATATTATTAATTTTTCAAAAGTTAAAAATAAAAGAAATTTTATTTAATTTGTGGATTTCTCTGAATCATATAATTTAGTTATGCTATAGAGTGATAATAAGGTTCTTGTTTCTTAAGTTACATAGGTTAGGATTTTGCTCATTTACCAACCCTCCCAAGACCTCGCTTAGTAAGATGAGCATTGTGGCTCTAGATGATTATTCTTTAAATGATTTAGTTTTTTGAAGCAAGCTATGGAAGCAATTATAAGACATAGGTACTTCTCCATATGTTCTAGATGCTATTCAAAATCTTTATCAAGAGGCATATATATAGATCATAGATCACAACTCCTATAAAATGTTTTATTACATAAGGATGTTATGATGAAACAATACTACCCTCTTCAACCTATTCCTTTTAGTATTTTTATTGTTGAACTTGACGAGTATATGTAGAAAATTCTTGATAGATACTTTATTAAAATTAATGATCATGTTATTAACCTTTTGTTATATGCTGATAATGTATCTCTCATCTCCAACTCTACAGAAGACTTGTAATAAATTCTTACTAGTTTGGATGATTTTTTCAATGTTTAAAAATAAACATTAATGTGTAAAAAACCAAAATTAAGGTATGTGGCACTAGGAATAATGATTACTCTTTGACTATTATAAAGAACCTACTAGATATAATGCCAAATTATAGATACCTTGGTCTAGATTTTGGTCACAATTAGAGTTGGTAGATGTGAATTAAATAGAGGATTGCAAGTGGATTGAAAGCCTTATTTGATTCAGAAAGAAAATATTAGAAGGAAACTATCTTATCCAAGAAAATAAAAAAATAGTTATTTTGTTTTATTATGCAACCAACTCTTTTGTATGAGTGTGAAGTGTGGATCCTAAACTTGTTAGCAAATATTGGAAGAAAATAGAGGAAGTGTAGAAGCATTTTTTAGTGGAAGAATTTTGGATGAAAAGGTAAGTATAATATGATTTTTTACTTCTTGAAGCAAATATGATACCTTTAGATATAGAAGCTCTTTGTTAATTTGTAGCATATGTTCATAGTCTCTCCTATAGCATAACAACTATATTTTTGAAGAAGTCTTAGTTGCTATACAATAGAAAGTATGGTTCTATGAGGAAATGATTTACTAAAAAATGAAACATTGAGATTGATATTCTACATTGTGATAAGAGTATCAAAAATAAGATACATTTGCACATCTAGAGTAACCTAACAAGAAAGAAATAATTCTACCTAGATAGCATTAGAAGAGGCATCAACAAAAGAACAATTTATTTATCTACTCATATATCCTATTACCTATACTATTAGATTAGTTCAATTAGATTTGTCTCCTATTATTTTGGAATTGAAACAAATGATGAAGACATCATCCATTCCTTGTGTAATTCTCAATGTACTTTATGTATGTGTGAGTCTTGTTTGAGTGTTTCTTCTTGTGTTAACATTGATGATGATGAATCCATGATGTTTTGCCATGTTTGAGAATGTTTTAAGCTTATTCTCATGAGTTTAGAGGGTTCTGGGATCAATGGGGACTTATTTGAAGGTATCAAAAGGTTTCAAACCTAAAAACATCTTCATTTTTGGCCCTGGAAAATGAAACATCTACACCTCCTACAAGATGTCTCATCTACATCTAAGATGTCTCCACTTGAGATAAGATGTCTCCTCAATATTCAAGATAGCTCTCCTACCTGCAAGACGTCTCCTCTATAATCTGTCTATTTTGGCTAGGACGTCTCATCTGTAATTTATCTATTTATGCTAGGATGTCTCCTCTTCCTTCAAGACGTCTCATACAGATTTCAATGGATATCAAATTAAATTGTGAATTGGATAGAAGATGAGAGGTTACACAAAGAAGCTATAAATAGGAGTCCAAGGCCCAAGTTTGGGTAAGACTAAGAAAAGGGAGATTTGAGAGATCTCTTAAAAGCTTGTGTAAGGAAAATTGAGTGAAAGGTAAGGAAGAGTACTTAAGAGAGGTTGAGAGAATCTCTTATAAGTGTCTTATCTTGAGCTTTAGCTCCATTGTGAGTAATTGATGATTGAAAGGGGACATGTGTGGTCTCTAAGATCCTTGGGAGAGTTGTGAGTTGAGATTAGCTCCTTAATCCTTGATGTAGTTCTCTACATTTTAAGAGTTTTCTTAATAAAATAGAGATTTTCTTCATTTCATTGTATTGTTCTTATTTTATAAGTTGAAATTACTTAGGAATATTATGGAATGGACCCTTTTAGAGTCTATTGAGGTAGGCTCCACATCAAGAGAAAGATGAGTCAAGATTCCAAGAGAAGGGAGAACCTATCGTTTATGCAATCAAAGACCAATTGAAGATGAGCATCACATAGTCTTGGAATGTCTTATTCTTGTGCAAAGCCACCACAAGATGACAAATCATAGCTAGTAGTTTACATGAGCTTTTTGATATAGCTCCAAGGAAACTTGATAACTTTGTTAATGAAGTATTTACTACACATACTATGTGTATTTCTTCTGTTCAATAGATTCTAAGGATCTTCAAACAGAATAAAAAGCATTTCAATTTCACTTTTACTTTCATTAAGATCAATAGCATGTGGAAAATTTTCCTTATTTATTGAAGTCATTTTTAATTAATTAATTCTTAAGTATGTGTATCTTAGAAATTGTTATAAACCTAAAAGATAAACTTTGGAAATGTAAATACAAAGAACTTTGATGAAATCAATTATCTAATCTATATTAACATCATTCTCAAGAGTTCTCAATGATCAACCATACAAGTCATAAGTGTATGCACATGACCAAATCATAATCCACGGATGGGATAATATAAGTTTACTAGTGTATTGATGAAAAGTCCATGATCATTATCTTTCCAATAGAGTTAGTGAAGTTGAAAGTGTATAGTTTAATTCTAAGTGAGGTATATGCTTAAATGATGTTAAAAGGATCTTAAATTACTAAGGAAAAATATTATGAAATGAATATAGATTCTATCAACTATAAGCAATGGAAAAGTAAAGCTACACTAGCCAAATAATGATAAGTATCCAATTATAATTTATTGTACATATCATGCACTAATGTAATTACCGCTAAGATTACCAAGTAACCTTACTACTAAGAAAATCAAGAAAAGCTAATCCTAGGTTACCAAACAATTACACTTTCTACTAGAAGCCTATTGTACTTATTCCACTCATACTAATAAAAATGGGAAATGTAAATGACAATAGAAATATAAATTACATAGAAATGTAAATTTATTCTAAGTGAGATGTTGCAATAATAAAGAATAATTTCGATCTTTATTTTTGTGCATGAATTAAGTCTAGGAATAATCCACTTAAATGAAGGTGTTGGAAAACTATAGTTTATCATACTACAAGCACTTACAACTATCACTACGTTCAACAAAATAAAATGATGGAGTTTTGCCAAGTATTAACCAAAGTTAAGGTTTGACATGATGGTGGCCTTGTATTTATAGGTATGACCATGACTCACTACCACATCTATGACATCAAACGTTGAGCTATGATATTTCGTATTTGTAATATCATGTCATAGATATGATATGATAACCATTTATAAGAATGAAATTCATTACAAAGCTAGAATATATTCCTTATTATATTTACTTTTTAAAGTAAATAAGACTTTCATACCCACTTGAAACTCTATAAGGATACATTGATGACATTTGTAATTACAAGAACATTCTACACAAAGATATTTGTAAAAGGAAATTATATCCACATGTTCATGTCTTATAGTAAAAGTATACACCCTATTATGTGATCCACAAATCATGGTTTTAATTTTTTGGATATTAACTTTTATTCCTAAATGTTAACAAAATTCATCAAGAGTATTAAGCATTTTTTGTAGTTTTTTCATTCAATTTGAAATTAAATCAATACCTTCAACATAGAGGAAGAGTCTTATAAGAGTACTCCCAATTGTAATTATAAATGGATTTACTATTTTGTGCATCCACTTTTCAAGCTCATTAATAAAAATTCTAAATGAAGTAGAATAAAGAGGACATCCTTGTTTAGCACTAAAATAATTATGAGATAAAATTATTTCTTGTCCATTTGTAAACTAAATGCATACCTCTTTGTAAAGTTTTTAGATAGTAGATAATAGTGTATTGGGAACTTTAAAATTTAAAACTACCTCCATAATTTAATTTAAATGATAAAGTCATAAGCCTTAGAAAAAATCTATAAAGTGAATAAAATTTTTCTTATGTGATCATTTTGCTTTAGCAATAAGATATTTGAAAGTAATGAGATGATTTTTTGGGGATGGAAAGTTGGAAATCCTAAATAATTATAATATAGATATACCCTAAGATATATAACTCAATATTTCCCACTAGAATCAAACCCATGACTTGGAGCTTTCAAAATAAGAGTTTTACAACTAGGGTTATACCTCATGGTTGATGAGATGATCTATGGTAGAATGTTGTTGCATAAATAATGCCTTAGAAATTATATGTATTTTATTTTCTTTAGCTTATCTTCCAAGCATATATTCTAAACTAGTGCTAGGAAGCTAGGCAAAAATATCATTGATTACAATTATTTTTTAATTATTTATATCTTTTTTTCTTCTTTTTAAAAGAGCATTGATTTGATTTTACTTGGTAGCACTGAGTCATAAACTTCTATAAATCTTGGGGTGTGCCTATGTTTTAATTATTTCAGGTTCCAACACCCCCTCTTTTTTAAAGAGAATAACTACTTTATAGATAGGGGCCACCACATTAAGTGATGGTAAGATGCTTATTTTTTAATTATTTCAGGTTCCAACACCCCCTCTTAGGACCTCGCTTTGGTAGGATGAGCATTGAGCCTCTGGGTAATGATATTTGTTTTATGATTGCTAATGAAGTATCATCAGTTAGCTGCATCAATGGGCATGCATCGATGTAATGTCATATCATGTCTATATAAATGCATGTACCCACTATATTTATAACATGTTATGTCATTAGTGTACCCAAAATCTTGCAATTTTCTTTCTTCAGAGTTAGAATATTTTTTGAGTACTCATGGCAAGCAATTGTATGGATCTTTATTTGAGCATCTTATATCTAAAAACATTAATGTAACTGGAAATAAAGACAATATTCTTGATATTCATTACAACACTTGGAATAGATTAATATTACTTACTTGCATTTTTTTATTAATGAAATTTTCATTATTTATTTAATTAATTAATACTTGTAATAATGAATACATAAGTACGATCACTTAGAGCATACCATTTAATGCTTGGTAATCTCAATAGTGGTCATTTGGTACACCTAGTAACAGTCACTTAGTAGCCAAGTAGCATTGAAATGAGTTTAGGATGTGTATTGCAAGTGGGTCTAGATACTTATGTTAGGCTAGTTAGTATTAGAATCATTAGATAGCTAGATTAGTTAATTATCAACCATTTACCTTTTCATCAATGCTTAGGATAAAAATATAAATATAAATAAATATCATATGCCTTAGTTCACACTTAACCATACATAAGAGTGTACAAAAGTGAGAGCTAAGAAGATAATGATCACATTTTCCTAAGTCACCATCATTGTCTATAGGCACACTTAGGAGCTAATTCCATAGTATTCAATCAAATTGCTAGTGCATGCTTGTGATTCATATGGTTGAATGTAGGGACTACTCACTATTTATCATTAGTGCTATTGATGAGAACTTAGTTTAGGTGAGTGTGCTAAGTAGAAAAGATAGTGATATAATACAAAGATGTTGTAAAGATCATTTAGATATAAATCATTAAGGAAATAAGAGTAAGCATATTGTTATTTAGTAAACGCTAACATGGCTTCTTCTCCCAGGGAAGAATGTCCATCATTCATAGGAAAAACCAATCAAAGATAAGAGGTCCAGAAAACATTCCAATAACTTTGTATTATTTACACTCATTTAGATCCTTACACTTCAAATTTCACCTTCATCCTACATCAAGACAGCCAACTATGATGGAGGGATATGGAAGACGACATTGTGTTGCCTCCTAGTTAATCTATTCCTGCAATGTTGATGAACAATCTAATCAAATTAGGCATCTTTGGACTTAACACTAAGTATGAGTTCCAAGACCATATCTATCAACATTATCATCCCACCAATGCTTAACAGAAGAAGGATCTTTAGATGAAAGCACAATATAAGGCTTCAAAAGGCAAGAGGGTGCCAACCTACTTATTCTTGTAGTAGCATAAAGAAGGTGAGGACTTCTTTTCAGGCCAATCCCAATACATAGACTCTCCTCCTTTCTTTGATTAAGAGACCTTTACCCAAAGGTTACAATTAACTAGGGACAACCTAGGTAAGGAAAAGAATGGTTATGAAGAGCAAGGGACCTCAAAAGATAACAACCACATCCATTCATCCAGAGGTAAGGATAATGAAAAGCATAGAGAGAAAGAAAAATGGAATGAATGGGGTAGGGATTGAAGAAGGGAGTCTAGCAGATATTGTTCTGTTGCTAGTTCTCCTTCTTCCTCACCCTCATCATCATCCTCATTGTCTCCCTTATCCAAATTTGACAAGAGGAGTAGACACTGGGATAGAAGAAAGAGTAGATGAGATTGTGATGGAGATGAATGGTAGGATAGAAATGATCACAAATCCCATGGGATGATTGAGAATAGAGGCAAGGATAGCAATAAAGGGATGACCATCATCTAGAAAGAAGACATGTCAAGAGTCATCATAGGCATCATGGTTATGATAGGGGTCACCGAAATTATTATGACTATGATGAGCTTTTGTTGGCTACCAAAAATATGTTAAATATTTCAAAGGTAGTTAGAATCCCAACTAGGAACTTAAACGATAGTTGTAACAAGAGGCTAGATATGAACAATATTCCCAAATTTGAGGGGGATATAACTCAGATTCACATAACCATGTGCAAGCCTTTCATGATGCTTGTGCCTTGTAGAACATTGAAAATAAATGAAAAATTTGAAATTATTACTTAGGACACTTATTAAAGAAGATGAAAGATAGTGCTAGTCCTTAGAACTAGAATCTATCTACTGATAGAGTAGGATGCTAGAGCTGTTCAATGATAAGTATCAAACCTACTCCAAAGTGTTCAACTTGTGGAGACAAATTCAAGGATGGAAATAAGGCAATCATGAGTTCTTGGATGTAGCCTTGGGAAGGCACTATTCTCTTTTTCATTGATGCTTAGGCCATAGATACTCCCAAAGGGACCAACTATGCCATATCATAGATGGACTTAGGAATGAAACAAGAAAAAATCTTAGGATCTATGCCCAAGGAAAACTTTCTAAGCTAAGGGTCCATCGGATCCAAAGGTTAGTTGACTAAGTGGCCAAAGAAGAAGGTGAGCTTAAGAAATGTGAAAGTACATAAGAGTATAATGAGATATCCTTCATTAGAAAAAGGGAGGTGTGTTTTTATGCTAATGAGGAGGAGTCATCACTTGATGAAGTGGTGTAGAGAAAAACCTTGCCAATCCAAAAATCCGTTATTGAAATATTTGCTAAGGTAGCTAAGATATGGAGCTCCTTGAATGCAAAGTTTCAAATAGCTCTAAAGATTACATAGGAATGAAGAGACCAAGGGGGTAGTGGTCAATAAATAAGGAAGAAGAAGGATGTAGAATAGAGATCTCACAAAAATAAGGTAAAGTTGTAGTAGTAGAGAATGTTGTAGATTCTAAAATAGGTGATGATGGGTATGACATTTTCCAATATGAACATCCTAAGGGATGTTGTCCAATGCTATCACACCTACAAGAATCTAGGGTATATGATTTAAATGATGGATTGGAAAAATGGCAAGCACTTAGGAAATTTTCTTATCCACAAGAAAACTACATGTAGTGGTTCCACCAACAAACATATTATTCTAGTGGAGCATCTCCTCAACCTCAAGAGTAGTATCAGTAGTGGAAAAACCCATAGTCATGGGGGATGCCACCACCATAGCAATAATATCCTTATCAGCAATCTGATCCCTATGGCTACTATGTCCAATAGCCCATATTTCCACATGACTCCTCTAGTAACACTTCCTTCCTATATTACTAGTATCCTTTAGAATTCTATAAAGCACCTTCTCCAAGGGGGAAGTCTCTTGTTTCCTTCTATCCTCCCTAGCACTCATCAATTCCTACACCACAACCAACAAGACCTTTTCCACCTACTCCATCTATGTAGGGTGAAATTTCCATGCAATCACAATAAAGAAACTCCATGAGGGTAGTGAATCTATAGCCAAATATCCATCTAAGTGATCCTAAGTCCAAGCCTCATAAGAGGTCATTCCTTAGAACTAGCAACTCCAAGAAGCCCTCACAAACACCTATGGCTGCCAACCCTACTGCTTCTACCTCTAAAATTCCTATAAGTCACCTTCAAACCAAAAAATATCCTCAGATTCATACTATCATGTTAACCCATGTGGTCACAAATTGGATTAAGGTTGGCCACCTTCCTAGGAAAAGATATGATCCTAAGAGTCTCCTTATCTAATTATAGATCATAGGAAATAAACCATGCAAGGCTCATTTGGATGAAGGTTCTGGATCCAACTTAATTTTCCAAGAAATATATAAGGCTTGGAACCTGCCTCATTTGAAAAAGAGCAACATCAAATTGGAGCTGGTAGATCAATCCATCATTGTTGAATTGGGGCTAGTGGAGGACACTATGAGCACCATTTATGGATGGTCTTATCTTTTTGATTTTTTGATAATCCATGTGGAGAATTGCAAGGTGGACTTTTCTATCATTTTGGAAAGGACATGGTTGAGTACAATTGATGCTAGAATGGGGATTCAAGACCTTTCCTTGGAAATTTCCAAGAAAAATGAATTTGGAAAAGTGGAGAAGAAGAGAGTTACATGCATCACATATAGTGATACATGGTGCCATTGTGTGCAAAAATTCTAGATCATTAAAGACACATCACTTCAAGCATGCAATCAGTGTGCAAAAATAGTAGTGATTCAAAGGTGCATGTATGCAACAACCATGAAATAAGCAGGTGTCCCATGCTAATAATAGATGATGAAACTAAGTCAACAATGGGCATGGAGCCAACTACGAGACTTACCAGTACTTACATTAAAAGCATGGATAAAATGGAACAACTCCATCACCAACTCTATAATTCACAAATTGAAATGGATTGGGGAGAGTTGGGGATCCTTGATAAGTTCAAGAAAAAACCCCTTGAATTAAAGGCTCTACTGGTAGGCATAGAATATGCATTTCTCAATAATGGAAAGTTGGTGACCATCAATATCATACTTTCTCCTGAATGGAAATAGAAATTATTGATAATGGTAAACAAATGATCAACAATATTTTCTTACTTATATCATGAGCTTACAAGAATAGATCCTTGAATATGCTAGCACTATATCTACATAGACTCCTTCATAAAGCCAAAGAGGCAACCACAACACCAATTAAACCCCAAGCTCAAACAGATTATCAAGGAGGAGATTGAATAACTCCTAAAAGCTAGGTTCATCCACTTGATTACAAGTAGCAAATGGGTTAGCCCACTCATTATCATTCTAAAGAAAGGAGAAAAATGAAGAGTTTGTATAAAATTTTGGCTATTGAACATGGTGAAATATAAGGACCATTTTTCATTATCATTTATGTACCATGTGTTGGACACCATAGTAGGGCATTACTATTATAGCTTTCTAGATGGTTATAGTGGCTATAACCAAATCCAACTAGCATTAGAGGACTAGGCCAAGACTATATTCACAAGTCCTTTGGGGACTTTTGCATATAGAAAGATGTCCTTTGACCTATGTAATGTCCTTGCTATATTCCAATGATTAGACCTTAGAATATTTCAATAATAAATTGGTAGTGGAGTAGGATTCTTCATGAATGACTTCTCTACCTATTAAGCTACATTTGAGTAAGCATTGGACCACTAAAACACCCTAAAAAATGCGAGGTCATCCTTGCTTCACCAGGCTCTTGCAATCCACGCAGCACTACAACAGTTCATCAAGAGGAGAATGTTCTGAGTTCAGGCTGGGCCAGTTCAGAAAATTTTCTACTTTGGGCATGGATAGGTTCTATGTCATCTTGCCTGTCCATCAAAGTAGCTTGCCAAGCCGATAGCTTGCTCAGAAATGGCATGTGGAGTTGGCAGCAACACTCTGGATGCGTAAAAAATAGTTTGACAAGTTTTCTAAGTCACGAAGTCTACTATGCTACGCTACGCCTCGTAGCATAGCAAGCTTCAGAAAACAATGGCAGAACATAGTAATATGCTACGCTACGCCATGTATCATAGCATGGTGATGACTTCATTACCACTTCCCCCACTCAATTTTGAGTTCTGCGATGATGTCCCTTTCCATTAGGAAGCGGCGGACCATGTTTGCTGCTATGCTACGCTAAGCTACATGGCGCAGCGAGGCGTAGCAATCCTATGGAAGGGATAGAAGGAAGCTCAAAAGGTGGAGTCAACAGAGTTCACAAGACTTGCATCGCAGAAGACAAGGTTTGCAAATCGGTAAAGCTTTCGCGACTAAGGCCGTTTGTATGCTACCCTATGCTACGTAGTGTAGCATAGTGTAGCAAGCATATGACATATAGTATAACGTGCGATAAAGTGCTATGCTATGCCAAGCATGCTACGTCACAAAGCACAACAAGGCATGTAGGTGGTTGTGCGACATCAATGCACTCCACCTAATCGGACCATTGGCACACGTCTCCAGATGCTGACGACGCGATTACGGCTTAGTGGGATTGCAATTATTACATACAGGTTCACATCGCACTGGTCTTGTAGGTCCAATAGTCACAAATGGCATGAGTAGCACTAGCAAGACAACAAAGGCCCGAGGCACATAGCATTCAAACCACCCCTTTCGCATGCCCTCGGTCCTATAAATACCCTGGAAAATAGCATGCAAAAGGTCCACAATTTTTTAAAAGTTGACAATTTCAAAAGAATTGAGATCTTTCTCAAAAAAAATAGCTTCCAAGGGGTGGGAACTTTGGAATTTTGAAACAAATACTCCTCCTCTCTCCAGCATTGTAACATCAAATTCATCTGTATAACACTGTAAAAAGTGAGCCTCTGTCTCAGCTAGAGTGGGGTCCCATCTCCATTCTACCACCTTGGTAAAACCCCGCATTGTTTGTGCCCAAGACCATGTCCAAGCACATAGCTCTTTTGGCTCAACATGCCTTAGTTACTCTCAGGATTTCTGCACTCTGTCACACTGAGCAACCGATTGTATCCACCTTGATCGAGCGAGTTTGTAGCTTCGGAGTGGTGCATGTTTCTAACTACACTTTATTTCTTTCTTATTGTCTCATTTTGCATAATTTTCTTTTTTATTCACCTTTAAGCATTACTTCGTACTAATATCACATTTTTTACAGTTTCTCTCCTGCTTCATTTACTTTTAAGCATTATCTCATATTCCACATTATTTATGTTGCAAAAGGCTATATTGATGCCAATGTAAGTCCCTGTCTGATCGACCAGACCATTCAAGGCACTCCGTATCCGCACACACCCAGCACGGCCCTCCCATGGATACAGGGTCCAAACTGTCGTGCCCACCGACCCCCTGGTGTTTTCCAGCTATCAACATTTTTGGTCGCTACATTTTTTTGGTGCTAGAAGGACGGCCTTTTGGTGCCTTTTTCACATGTCACGGTAGTTCTGTGAGCCTTCTGCACCATTATACACGTAAGTGTAAATGCAACACCTTCTTGTGGTTGTTTGTGCTTTATGTGGTGTAGACCGGTCGCCTTGAGGGTTCCTCGGGAGTCCTACAGAACATAAGGCCTCTGATCGTTGGCCAACTAGCTTATTTTACGATTTTCTTGCATGCGTTCTGTACCTCATCTCGTGTGGTACAGATCGGTTGCTTTGACGGTCCCTCAAATATCCTATGAGATGCAAAGCCTACTTGATCGCTAATTAGTTTTCCTGTCTTATGGTTATCTTGCATGTGTTCTAGACCCCACCTCGTGTGGAATAGACCGGTTACTTCGACGGTTCCTTAGGGATCCTGCAAGACGCAAAGCCTTCTAGATTAGCTCACTCACCTTACAATAGCCTTGCAAGCCTTCTACACCCTGATATGTATTAGCATAGACTCGACACCATCTACAGTTGTTTACACTTTGTGCAGTGTAGATCGGTCACCTCGATGGTCCCTCTGGGACCCTACGAGACATAAAGCCTTCCGACGGTGAGTTAACTTGCCTCCCCTTTTATAGTAGTCTTGCATGTGCTCTGCACCCTAGCTTGCATAGGCATAAACATGACACCCTTCTGCGGTTGCTTGCACCTTATGTGGTGCAGGTCAGTTGTCTCGATGGTCCCTTCGGGATCTTGTAGGACATAAAGCCTTCTTGATCGCTTGAGCTTGTCTTACAGTAGTCTTGCACGTGCTCTGTACCTCATCGCACACTGGCATAAATGTCTCACTTTTTGTGGTTGTTTATGCTTTGTGTGGTATAGATTGGTCACCTTGACGGTCCCTCCAAAACCTAGCAAGACATAAAGCCACCTTTTTGTGCTTTTTCAGCCCTTTTGTTTTTTTTTATACTTCTTGCATTTTTTGCATAACCACTTGTTTAGTAATGGCTTCCACCACCACCGCTGTTGACACCTTCAACGCAGAGGTGCCCTTCACGGTTCAAGGCACCACTTGTGCCAGACAACTGTTGAACCCCGCGATGGAAGCATGTCGATCTCTTAGAATCTAAAATAGGGGACTTAAGGGATTAGCCCAGCAACACGAGCATTATAGTTTACTTTGCACAAAGGTGCAGGCTAATCTGCCCTTGGATTTACACGAACTCGAGGAAAACGTAGCTTTGAATTCACTTATTGCAATGGGAAAGAATTTGTTCCTACCCCCGGTGTTCCTTTGCTTTTAACGCAAGCGTATCAAAGGCTACTGGACTAATTGACCCAGTTGGCTAGACTTAGGGAGCAACCGAACACTATGTCCAACTAGGACAATGCCTTTCAAGATGGACATGAGGAGCTTAATTCCCAATCTGACGAGGGGGATCAAGTCAACCCCATTCCTATCCCACCTACCCAGTCCTTTTGGGCCAACCCACTATTTTTCACTACTCCCTTTGTCATCATGCCTATGACTGCAACTACAATGGGTAGGCATGCCACATACTCAGCGTATCATCACCCTTATTCCCTGATTTTGCTTGTAGCAACTGTGCCGCTACAAACTATTCATCAAGACATCCCTACGGTGCGCAACATGCCTATCACGGCTACCCTACCACATGTCCATACTATACCTACTCCGCAACCGCACATAACTTCTATGCCAATTCCTACGTATGCATCTGTTCCACCCACTGTGGCGGGCCCAGGCCTGTCCACATGGTGGATCCCGTTCACCTGTTCGTCTGTTCTACAACTGTCGTAGATGTCTCACTACATTCATCCTCAGGCCTACCCAACCCTGCAAATGGTACATCCTGGCATGGGGCCATGGTCTATCCCGCCGATATCCCAAATGGTCTATCTAATGACTCAAACCGCTATTACTGCTCCGACAATACCATCCACCAGGTGGTGGACAACGCAAGCAGTACCTTTAGCGGGGGCAGCCCCAACGGCACCGTCGATGGATCAACCCACCACCACCACCATGCCACATGTGGGAGTTTCCTCTGTAGTTCCTCAGCCATTTACAATGTCGCTGGGTTTGGACCAAGCATTCCAGCTCATCCAGACCCTAACTAAGGAAATAAAATGCGTTAAAGCTATTGGGTCCGACACGATACAAGTCATGGACTTCTATCAGGATGACCTCGTCAACCCTGCAATCCCTGCTCTGACATTACTACCCGGGATGTCTCTCCTGCACTTCACAAAGTACGACGGGGAAGGGGATCCCAATACACATCTCGTCACTTTCTAGTCAGAGTCTTTGCTATTGCAATAGTGGCCGCATACGATCATTCATGTCTTTGCCATCTCCCTAGCTGGGAAAGCCCTAGATTGGTACCGTGCATTGCCACGTTCATCCATTTCAACTTTGGAAGAACTCTTGACCCAGTTTGTGACATGCTTCAAGTACAACTTGAAGCCAGAAACCACGCTGGATCAGCTGATGGACGTGAAACAAGACCTACTAGAACCAGTCCAAAAATTCATTCAACGTTGGAGCACAACTCTTAATGAAATCCATGAGCCCATTGTCGAGGCTCACTTGTTAGCCGTCTTTAAGGGTGCAGTGAACAACTTCATCAAGTCCAAACTATATTATCTCACTCCATGCTCTCTTAGCTAAGCTTTCACTCAAACTAAAAGCATACAAGACACAGCCGAGGCAAGTAAAGACCTAACCTACATCGCTTACAAGAACAACTTTGCAAAAAAGGACAAGGGTAAGGCCCTAACAACCATAGTGGCTGCTGTGGAAATCGAGGCTAAGCCCAAACCTAGCAACAGTGGGAGCAAGAATACCAAGAAACCAGCCATACCTACAGCTAACTTTGCGCCCAAACTAGGCCAAGCACCACAACCCGCCGCACTTGCGCCCGAGACATCTGCATATATGAAACCCAATTTCGAGCACAAAGACTGCTCGAAATACACCCCGCTGCCTCTCAAACCTTTAGAACTCTTGAAGCAACTGTTGGCAGCAGGATACATCCAAGATAAGCAGATGTCGGAGGAAGCAAACATGAGACATCAATGCTACTGTGAGCTCCTTAGGAATCCCTCTTTGGCCCTGCCCAATGAGCCTCCAGTTCCTAGGGGTTTCAGGCTAGATAGGTTTTGTAACTACCACCAACTATGTGGTCACACCACGGATTATTGTTTGTTGTTGCAGGATGACATCCAAAGATTAATCGACTTGGGAAAGCTAGTGCTAGATGAAAGCAACCTAGTACGCCCTGAAAATCAATCTATGTATGTCTACATAGATCTCCTCAATGCCAATAATGCCGATTACGTAATCAATGCCATTGGTATTGATAATGATCCCATGCCACCCTTCCAGCCATTTGTAATTCATGTGCCTCAGCGTAGTGCACCAATATCACCAATGGTTGGTCCAAGCTTGCAGCCGCCCTTCATCCTGAAAGTCCCACCATGGGCATCTACCTCTGCGCCACCTATTGGCGAGGTCATGTGACCCCGTCAGTTAACACCTCTAGCTCCATTCATCATCAGGGGGCCAACATCTTCGACAACCCCCATCCCGTGCAACAACATTAAACAACCTCCTCGCCCCACAAGGCAAGGAGCCCACTTGGTGGGTGAGATGTCAAAAGGAAGTACCATCGAAGGTATCTCCAAGCCCATGCCTTCGTTCCTTGTATTTACACCTTTGTCACCAAAGATGAAGGTTGACATGATTACACAGCCTAAATTACCTTGTCGACAAGGATCTGAACCTAGGTCTGAGGTCATCTCTCCTTGATAGATTCATCTTCTAGGATGAATCGAAGAGGAGGAAAGTGTCAAACAGTCGAGTGGCCAAGAATTCTTGGACACCCTCACCTAGGTTGGGCAAGCCCTAAAGTAGAAAAATTCTACATTGAGCTTATACGACCTAGTCATGACATCTGTGCCTCACCAAGAGACTCTGGTCCACATGTTAATGACAATTTTGATCAACGGGAACATGCCGGTGGAAGAGGGAGTGATCCGCTCGGTAATGCTTTCCTCTGTACCCATGGAGTCCACAACACGTCAATTAATTTTTAGTAATGACACCATTAGGGAAGATCTCGAAGAGGGTAAAATAACTATGGTGCCTCTCTTTATCACAATTCTGGTCGACCAACACCAGATCTAAAGTGTACACATTGATGATGGGGCTGCCACGAATGTCATTCCCTTCCCTATTGTGGACAAGTTGGGATTGGTTGACTAGATCAAACCAAAAATGACATCGTGTCTAAGGTCATTCAATGGGGCACGCGTCCTGGTGAAGGGCACGGTTCACATAAACTTCATAGCAGGGGACCAGTTCCCCACAGACGCAATGTTCATTGTAGTCGAAGAAATGCCTAGGTTTAACCTGACCTTGGGAAGATCATGGTTAGCACAATTAAGGGCTATCTTCTCACATATACACCAAGAAATCCACTTACCATACGTAGGTAGAGAGGTGGTAATCCATGGTGATGAAGTAGTAATGCAAGCAATCAACAACGTAGACATGGAACAGGGTTCAGAAGTTACAACCTCTGAGGATGAAACTCTTGTTCATGCATGCATTAATCATGCAACGGAAGGATCGATCTAGCGAACCAACCCTCAAATCAAAAACACATGGGTTGAGTTGCCCTTCCAAGTGAAGGAAAATGATATGAATGGGGGCCCTGGTGAAACACCTTGACCTTATGTTCTAATCAGCCCACGACGGGTCAAGAAGTAGCTGTGCATGGTGTAGCGGCCTTATGGCTTCCCGCCTGATCGCTATCCTTGTACATTCGCTATTTCCTTGCCTTGTTAGTATGCCCGAAATGGCCTAAAACTAGCATCATCACCTTATTAATGAACTACCTCTTTTGGCGTTGGACCGAACCAACTTAAAACCAGCATTCTCGCTTGTCATTTTAATTTTCCACGTAACGACCCGAAATGGCCCAAAACTAGCAATGGCCCGAGATGGCCTAAAACTAGCATATAAAAGCATGAAAACTTTACATAGTACACAAGTTAACACAAAATCAATTTCTTTGCTGAAGTTTTTTTTTAGTTTTCGCCTCTTGGCAATGTTGCAAAATTTTCAAAAATAAAAAAAATGGAAAAAAAATCCGATGCTATCATGGGTTGTTTCCGATTGCAATGTCTTCACCGTTTGCCTCCGTTTCATCTACTTCTACATCACCCGCTCCTGCATTACCTTCTACCGATCCTACATTGCCTCCCCCCATGGGTCTTGCACCCTCATCTGGAGCCTACACCACAAGAATGAAGTAGTTAGTTAGGGCGACAAACGCAAGCTATAACATAACATGAAAGTGACAAACCTGAGAGGAGCCTGCGTTGGTATCAAGGGGTATCTAGTCTAGACCAAGCTTGAGGCGACACCAAATCTCCTTTATCGAAATATCCATCCAACGCCCATCACTAGGTTCAGCATTTGCTGTAGCAGCCTTCTCCTTTTCCACGGTCATCCATTGTAGAGGTTCAGGGGAAAGGAAAGCTATTACAGTCTCTCCTGTAGGAAGGTTCACCCTGAAGTTAGGAGATTCTATGACCTCCACCCACTCTTTAAACTTGGCATAGGCCTCAGAAGTGTCAATGGCCTTCACAAACATTTCATACGTGAATGCCTCCACAACAGCGTCTTTGTACAGTTTTCAATGGGTCTCATTCTCCAGCTTGTACACATGTTTATGGTCTCTCTATATTTTCCCCCATTCGAAGACCTTAGCAGTGATGTCTTTCATGTCTTGACACTTCTGGGCTAGCAAGTCCATCTGCCTTTGTTGTTCGACTATTATTTTGCATATCAAGATTTTTCATGTTGCAATATGGTAGTCCAAGATGACACCAAACTTGCAGTTTGGCATTCGCGTGTCGACAGTCACGTGTTTCATTAACAATTCTACACTCTCACACCTTGGCGGTTTGCCACGACCTTAAACTAGTAAACTTTCAATCTTTATGTCACCTCACTTAGCAAGTTGCATCTCGGTGTTGCTTTGCAGATTTGTGTTTCACACAACCTCTGATGACCCTTACCCAGGCTTTCATCTTATGATGATAGGTCAAGCAAGAAATGGGAATCCATCGTATCCTTTTCATGCCTTTAATGTTAGCAGGGCCACAGGGCAAGCTCGTGAGACAGTTGAACCCCGACATCATCGACTGGGGGTCGACTACGATTAACACTATAGCAGCCTTGGAAGCATGCCCAGATTGGCCTAGAAACCTGGTCCAAGCCCTAGATTTAGAGGCCAGGGATGTAACCGAGGATCCTCTTGTCAAGATACCTATGACTATGTCAAAGGGGGAGGTAAAGATGTTAAGGCTCATCTCCCTCCTAGACACACAAACAAATGAAGGTGTAGTTAAAATTCTACAAGATCACATCGATGTCTTCACATGGTCGTACAGCAACATGCCGGGCCTGGATCCACAGCTGATTCAGCATAACATTGTCCTAGACCCACATGTAAAGGTAGTCAAGCAAAAGGTTCATAAAATTAAGCCAGAAATCGCACTAGCTGTAAGGGATGAAATCACTAAGTTATACCAGGCAGGTTTCATCCACGCGGTTGACTATTCAGAGTGGGTGTCCAACATCGTTGTAGTTTCGAAGAAAATAGGAGGGATACGAATCTGTATAGACTTCCAAGACTTGAACAAGGCAATGATCAAAGACAACTTCCCACTCCTACGCATTGATCAACTCATCGACACCATAGCTGGCCATGCTTTGCTATCCTTCATGGATGGTTTCTCCAGATACAACCAAATCTACATCAACCCAGAGCACCAACTATCAACGACCTTCATGACTCCATGGGGAACCTTCTGCTATACCATGATGCCTTTTGGGTTTAAGAATGCTGGAGCAACCTACCAATGAGCCATGACCTACATTTTCAGTGACTACATCCTAGAAACATTAAACGATTATGTAGATGACATATCAGTTAAGTCTAAGGAGGCAACCGATCATCCAGGGAATCTAGGGGTAGTCCTCAAGTGTTGCCAAATGCACGACTTACATCTCAATCCTAAGAAGTGCATCTTCAGAGTAAAGACTGGACACATGTTAGGGTTCATAGTATCGGAGGTCGGAATACAGGTGGACCCCGACAAAATCAAGGTCATCATCAATCTAGCACCTCCCACAAACCTTATGGAGTTACACGGTTTACAAGGTAGGGTACAATTCATTTGAAGATTCATAGCCAGGTTGACCGACAAGTTACATCCCATGCAACATCTTCTAAAGAAGGGGGTTGACTTTGCATGGACAACCTAGTGTCAACAAGCCTTCAATGACCTAAAGAAGGAGCTCTCGCACCTCCCAACAGTGCACCCGCGGCAAAGGGAAAAGCCTTTCTTCATATACCTTGCCACCTCTAACACATCCATAGTAGCACTACTATGTCAGAAACGGGACGACAGTTCTGAGATACCGGTGTATTACCTGAGCCATGCACTAATAGCATACGAGGAAAAATAAAATGAAGTAGAGAGGAATTTCCTAGCCTTAGTATTCACACTAAAAAAGTGGCAGCATTACCTATTCCGTAGCATAACCAACATCATTTGCAAAAGCAACATACTCCGGGCTATCACCAGCAACCTGTACGAAAGTAGCAGGATAGCCCGATGGAAGGTAATGACCATGGAGTTTGACCTATGCTATGTAAGTCAATCATCGACAAAGGGTCAAGCCATAGCAACCCAACTTACCGCCTTGCCAGTCGACGTCCAGGCCACCATAGACCCAGAATTCCCAGATGAATACGTTAGCAATGTCGCCATCATCCCGTCGCATTTCGAGGCTACCTTACATTTTAACGGTGCCTCAACCACGTGAGGAGGTAGGGCTGCTGCCACGATCACATTTCCCTCTAGGGAAATAAATTCATCTGCTTATCATTTTGTGTTCACCTACACCAACAACATGGAAGAATATGAGGGGCTACTCAGAGGCCTCTTAACTGCCCGAACACTACGTATATAACATCTAGCAATTTGAGGAGATTCACAACTAGTCATGAATCAAATCACCAAAGCCTATGCCTGCAAAGCTACGCATTTGCAACCCTACTGCAACCTAGCAAAAACCCTACTCAAGCAATTTGCGACCATCGATGTGCAACACGTGCCACGTAACGAGAACACCATAGCAGACACCCTAGCTACCCTCGTGCTAAATGTCCCATCACATTCTTTGGCAAACCTGCCAACCGTGATCACAGAATGTGTAGAGACTATCACTTAGTCGAAACACGTGGCCTCTGTCGACGCTACGGATACCTCGAAATGGTACGATAACATTAAATCTTATCTATAGCATGGCAAACCCCTAGATAGATTAACATCGGCTTAGAGAGATGTAATCCGTATGCGTGCCCGGCAATACGTGCTCATGGGAAATGACATCCTATGACGACGATCCTACGATGGGATATTGTTGGCATGCATGGGTGGCGAGCAGGCATAAAAGGTAGTTAATGAGATTCATGAAGGGTTGTGCAGTGGACATATAGCACCCAAGGCTATGGTTGCCAAAATCAGATGCTTAGGGTACTATTGGCCTTACATGGAGCGTGACTGCCTGACGAAAGTTAAGACATGCAACACATGCCAAAGATACGCAAATCTCATACACATAGCACCTACAGATCTGCACCCAACAAAAATCACATAGCCCTTCCAACGATGGGGACTAGACCTCATAGGGCCTATCATGCCTAAGTCCTCCGAAGTGCATAGCTTCATTATCACTACCACAGAGTATTTTACCAAGTGGGTGGAGGCTATTTCCATGAGGAAGACGATGTTCCAGCAAATTTTCCATTTCATCCTTGATAACATAGTAACTAGGTTTGGACTTCTAATGACTATTGTGATCGACAATGGCCCACAGTTTAGCAGTATGGAGACTCGAACCTTCTGTAGCAATCTAGACATTAAACAATCATTTTCTTCCCCTTATAATCCTAGGCGAATAGGTAGGCGGAGACTACAATTAAGTCCATCATCAACTTGCTGAAGCGGATGCTTAACAACAGCAAGAGGCGGTGGCACGAGCAAATACTCTACGTTCTTTGGGCCTACCGAACGACGTGCCAAACTGCAACAAGTAAGACCCCTTACAGTGTTGTTTATGGATTTGAAGCAGTATTGCCTCTTGAGTTGCAGGTACCCTTAATCCGGATGATCTTATTTACTGTCGTGAACGAAGCCTGAAACAATGAGTTGTGAACGATCAAACTCGACTCAGTGGAAGAAGAACGCATGCAGATGTTGAGGCGAATTGAGCACTACCAAAGCAAACAGCAGCAGAAGCATCGTGCAGACCCGCATTGACGACCAGTGCAGAAAGGGGACCTCATCCTCAAGGCCGTCCATGAGCACGTGAGTAAATTCTCAGCCAACTGGGAAGGTCCTTACATAGTCATTAAAGCCTTCGGAAATGAAGCCTTCAAACTAGCAGACATGGATGACAACGCATTCACCAACTTGGTGAACCACACGTACCTCAAGCCGTACTACATCTGAAGCACAACGGCAATAACAAGCACCATTCGCTACGATGATAAACTGGCAGTCACACCAGGTAGTGTCTGCAATTATGATAAACTAGCAGCATCAAGTAGCGTCCGCCACGATGTTAAACTAGTGGCAATTGTCTGCTACGACGTAAAAATGGCACTGTTAGTCCACTATGACTATGAACTAGCATTGCACGTCTGCTACGATGTAAAAATGGCATGTACGGTCTGATGGGACCTTAAACCAGTACAGTAGTCCAATGAGACCTTAAACCAGCACATAGTTTACCAAGACCTTAAATTGGGTTCGCATCGCATCCCTAGCATGCACCAGCACCAGATACACACCGAACGAGTGGGTGCGATGCTAACAAGTGGGTGGGACACCGTGGCTCTAGAACGTCGTTCACGACACACTGAGAATGCAGTCTAGAATACATGCGACACTGCCACCCTTGGCATCATGCTAACTCTCTAAAGAAGCCATATGGCTTCACACTAACCCTCCGCACCTACTATCACCACAGCCCATCATCTCGACGGTAGTTCTTGGGTTAGCTCCCACATCTGGAGTTCCGGCAGTATTGTGGCCCAGCCACAATATTTTTGCTCCAGCTCCCTGCCAATGCCTAGGCCTACATGATGTTAGCCATGTGGCAACTGATCCCATGGCTAAACTAGGGATGTAAGCCCCTAGCAGGGATTCTAGGGCATTTTCACCTAGCCCCTTCACGCCAGCATTTCCAGGGCCGCTGCTGGCCTCCCTACTTTAGGCATCTCACACCAGCAACAGTGCCCAAGAGTAACAACAATGCCAGCAGCCAGCAAGACCTTGTCCCTGCAAACACATCTCACTACAGCAGCAAACGCTACAGCGTCACGAAGCGAGTGCCTTGACTAACATGGCTATTTGAGAGTGCAAACTCCAGCACGTGTGTAACACAGCTTTCCATATGTAATGTTTCTGTAGACAATTCAAAACCCTCCATGGATGTAACGCAACTCATCCTACAGAGGGGGAACTTGCCTACAGAAGGTTGAAGAACAGTGCCAGCTAAAGATGAAAATGCAAATGAGACCCCTAGAGCACTCCGATGGGGGACTCTATTAAACGTCATCTTGGCTCCTAGCCTTAACCTCTGCAAAACCAATGCAACACTCTCAAGCATGGCCAAGCGACATCTCAGCACTCACCAAGTGACAACCTCAGCATTTCGCTTGCTGCGGTGTTTCATATTCTTTGTCGATGTCCATCGAGCCTGTTCTCTAGACGTCAACAAATAGGGGCCAATGAAACACCTTAAGAAATGTGGGGTCATCCTTGCTTCACCAGGCTCTTGCAGTTCACGCAGCACTACGGTAGTTCATCAGGAGGAGAACGTTCTGAGTTCAGGTCGGGCTAGTTCGGAAAATTTTCTACTTTGGGCATGGACAGGTTCTGTGTCATCCTGCTTATCCATCAAAGTAGCTTGCCAAGCTGACAACCTACTTAGAAATGGCACTCGGAGTTGGCAGCAGCACTCTGGATGCGTAAAAAATAGTTCGGCAAGTTTTCTAAGTCACGGAGTCTACTACACTACGCTACACCTTGTAGCATAGCAAGCTTTAGAAAACAATGGCAGAATGTAGTAATATGCTACTCTACGCCACATAGCATAGCATGGAAATGGCTTCATTACCACTTCCCCCACCCAATTTCGAGTTCTGCGACGATGTCCCTTTCCATCAGGAAGCGGTGCACCATGTCTGCTGCTATGCTACACTAAGCTACATGGCACAGTGAGGCATAGCAATCTTATGGAAGGGACATATGGTAGCTCGAAAGACGGAGTCAACAGAGTTCATAAGACTTGCATCGCAGAAGACAAGGTTTGCAAATCAGCAAAGCTTTTGTGACTAAGGCCGGTTGCTACACTACGCTACGTAGCGTAGCATAGCGTAGCAAGCATGTGACATATAGTAGAACATGTGACAAAGTGCTACACTATGCCAAGCATGCTACATCACAAAGTACAAAAAGGCATGTAGGTGGTTGTGCGACATCAATGCACTCCACCTAATCGGACCATTGGCACATGTCTCCAAACGCTAATGGTGCGATTACAACTTAGTGGGATTGTAGTTATTACATACAGGTTCACATCGCAATAGTCTTGTATGTCCAACGATCACAAACGGCATGAGTAGCACTAGCAAGGCAACAAAGGCCCAGGGCACATAGCATTCAATCCACCTCTTTCACACTCCCTCAGTTCTATAAATACCCCAGCAAAGAGCATGCAAAAGGTCTGCAATTTTTAAAAGGTTGACAATTTCAAAAGAATTGAGATCTTTCTCGAAACAAATAGCTTCCAAGGGGTGGGAACTTTGGAATTTTGAACCTAAGACTCCTCCTCTCTCCAGCATTGTAATATCAAAGTCATCTGTTTAACACTGTAAAAAATGAGCCTCTCTCTCAACTGGCGTGGGGTCCCTTCTCCATTCTACCACCTTGGTAGAACCTTGCATTGTTTCTGCCCAAGCCCGCGTGCAAGTGCATAGCTCTTTTTGCTCAACACGCCTTGGTTAGTCTCAGGATTTCTACACTCTGTCACACTGTGCAACCGATTGTATCCACCCTGACCGAGCGAGTTTGTAGCTTCGGAGCGGTGCATGTTTCTAACTACAGTTTACTTTATTTCTTGCTTATTGTCTCATTTCACATCATTTTTTGTTTTATTCACCTTTAACTATTACTTTGTACTACTATCGCATTTTTTACAGTTTCTCTCTTGCTTCATTTACTTTCAAGCATCATCTCGCATTCTGCATTATTTACATTGCAAAAGGTTATATTGACGCTAATGTAAGTCCTTGTTTGATTGACCAGACTGTTCAGGGCACCCCATGTCCGCACACACCTAGCACGGCCCTCCCATAGGTACGGGGTCGGAATTGTCATGCCCGCCGATCCCTTGGTGTTTTCCAGCCATTGACATTTTCAGTCGCTACAACCACCTTGAACAAGTTCTTTAGAGATGTGTGGAGGCTAACTTGAGGTTCAACCTGGAAAAGAGCCACTTGATGGTCCAAGAGGGCATTGTCTTGGGGCATAGAAATTCCAATAAAGGGATTGAGGCAAGCATAGAAAATGTACGAGTCATCTAAGGAATAACTAGACAACCAAAAGTGATGAAAGATGTAAGGTCATTCCTTGGCTACATAGATTATTACATGTGTTTCATCAAGAACTTCTCAAAAATCCCTAAACCATTTGTGGAACTCACAAAAAATGATGTACCATTCACCTAGACTAGGGAATGCAATAGCACATTCCAATAGTTAAAATAGAAACTCATTGAAGATATAATTCTATGGGTACCTGATTGGTCCATGTCATTCCACTTCATAACCTATGCATTTAAGTATGATTTGGGGGTCATTCTTACACAATTAGATGATCAAAAACATCCTTATTACATCCATTATGCAAGAGGAAGCATTGTGGATCCACAATTAAACTACATCACCACTAAAAATGAGCTCATGGAAATGGTGTATGCCTTAGAAAAATTCAAGTATTATGTGCCTGGATACCAAGTTTTTGTGCACAGTGACTACAATACTATAAAGTTCCTTATGAATAAACCAATAGTGATTCCCTATGTTATACAGTGGCTGGTGATTCTTTAGGAGTTTGATCTTATGACGATAGATAGAAAGGGAATCGAGAATGTGGTTGTTGAGTACTTGTCTCAATTAAGATGGGATAACAAAGAGGATGAAGGATCATTATCTTATCCATTTCTAAATAAAATTCTATTTTTTGATGTTGTTAAAGCTGGAAATCCCAAAGTTCCCAACAAGTATGATCACATCCTCTCCTACCTACTGACTCAGGAAATGCCACATGAATGGAAAAGCAAGAAGAAATAGTTTTTTTACCAAGGCAAACATTACATGAAAATCAAAGGCAACCTCTACAATAGTTGTGCTAATGGCTTGGTATGATGGTACCTACTTGATGTAGATCAAGATTGAGTTCTCTAGGATGCTCATGAAGGCCCTTGTTGGGGCCATTATGCTAGGAGGAGAATAGCCATTAAGATCCTCATGCTAGGGTACTACTAGTCAATGATCTTCAGGGATGCCCATCACTTCTTCTATTTGTGTGATAGATGCCAAAGAGATGGAGGGATGACTACATGAATGGAAGGGCTCCAATAGTGGATTCAACCATTGAATCCTTTTAATATTTAGTGTATTAACTTTATGGGCCTAATTAATCCTATATCTAATGGAAAGGTATATATAATCATTGTTGTTGACTACTATATGAAGTGGGATAAAGTTGCTACCATCACCAACTATTCATCCTCTGTGGTAGCACAGTTTGTACAACAAAATATGGTAAATAGGTTTGATGTGCCAAGGGCACAAATTTTTAATAATGGAACACACTTTATAGGTGTCAATTTTTGAAAAATTATGCAATGCTTAGGGGTTAAACATAAACTCACAACTCCATACTACTCCCAAGCCAACGTTCAAGCTAAGGTTACTAATGGGGAAATAATAAAGATACTAACATGCATAGTTAGTAAATATAGGAAGGACAAGAGCACCAAACTGAATGATGCTCTTTGGGCTTGCTAATCAACATGGAAACTTCCTATTAGTTATTCCCCTATGAGTTAGTATGTGGAAAACTTACAACTCTTCCTATCCAAGAAGAGCTTCATACACTTTCAATGGCCAATGACCTTGACCTTGATTTAAGTTTGGCCCAAGGAGAAAGATTAATAATCATGCTAGATGAAAATTGATTAGTAACCCTGTCCTTGAATGAAATGCACAATGCACAATAAAAAATGACTTGGACTTAAAATAAGGAAATTTAAATTTCAACTAGGAGATAAGGTTCTATATTGGAACCTCATGCACATACCTCAATGTAAAAAATTCCAAATTCTATGGAAAGGACCTTATATTATTCATGCAACCTTTCCTTCAAGGGCCATGTTGATTTACCACCCTACTAACCTTGAAAAATGATTTTTTGTCAACACATAATAAGTTAAACCATTCCTAGAATCAAGAATAACCAATGGCGACAACACCTTAATTGATGACCAAGCTCATTCTATTTTTTGGATCTCGTCCTTCCGACTCAGTTATGGGGGATTTTACCATCCATGCTAAAATCTTGTAATGGCTCCTCAATTTTTAAATTTTTTTTACATTATTCTTTATATGTTTTCCATTTTCTTGAGTGTTTACAATTTGTTTTATATATTTTTCTCTTCGTTTAAATTTCTTACATGTGTTTTCTTCTTTATTTCCATTAGGACTTTGGTGCTTAATACAACTACTACTTGTTGGAAGTTCAATTGAATTATATTGGATAAGTTGATTGCTTAATGACTAGATTTCATCTTTGAATTATGACATTGATTAATGGAAATTTGATTTTTTATGGTATTAGCCAATGAACTCATGTCATCCATCCATTCCACTCAACTCCATGGTGTTCTTTTGTCTTGAAAGCATAAGTTTCTTTCTTAATAAAAACTTATAAAGAATTTTTAACCTTGGTACTTAACAGACTTGGAATGAATCAAGTGGACTTGATAGGGACATTGCTTCAAGGAGACTTGTTACCTTTTGTACCTACTTACCTTCTGGCAATTTATGGGTATTCTTATTGATTCCTCACCAATTCTAATGTGGACCATTAATAAGAAGTATGTCTTTGTATGGTGTGGTTTCCGTGAATAGAAAACATGGAAATTCATAGCACAATCCTTAGACAAAATAATGGGCTATAAGAAATGATTATAGGATTGGAAAGACATGTTACCCATGCCTAAAGGGACCCCTCTAACTAAGGCCCTTCCTAACTTCCTACTTCTCTTTTCTTCTCTATTTGGAATGGTGGGTGATCTTTGGGAGTGTTCATGAACTCTGGGGATCAAATGATCTAAATGTGCACATGCAATTTTACTAGAAGTGGATGGACTTGGTTTTGAATAAGTATGGAACAATATGAGGTTACATTAATCACACGATTCACAAGGACTTTATGTGACCAAGATGCAAGACTCAATTACCACACACACACACACTTTCTCTCATCATTCACACTCTAGCCATCCATCACCTTACTACCTCCTATCATGGTTAATCAATATGTCTATCTTGGTATGTCATAATTCTTTGATGATTTCTTGTGTGGATTTCATTTTTAATGATCCATGATCATCAATCATCCTTAAGGCCTATGGACTTCTAGGTGTGAGGGCATGTAAGGGCATTAAGAACATAAGCCATACTCCTTGATCTAGTTTTGTTAAACTTTCTATTCCTTAGTTATTTTGCATTCAATTCCATTATTCTCTACAAGAAACATCTAATTTTGCACTCCTTGGCAGTATAATTTTCTCCAAATCTCCTTTCCTAAACAAATTTCAAGCCCTCTTCCATGATTTGTTATCATTCTAGGCTTTTCCAACTTTCTTTGGGCTTCAATTTCATCATCAAACTCTTCCTCAACACTTAATTTTTATTTGTGAAAAATTGTCTCAAATGGCTATGTCGATGCATCCTTATCAATGCAGCCTAATGCATCAATGCATCCTCCTCAACACATCCCCATTGATGCAGTGCGAAAAAACTATAAATAGCATCAACGCTTTGCTAGATTTTTTACATTTTCCTCATAATGCAAGGGGAGTTTTTGCAATTTTCAAAGCTCAAAGACCTTCCAAATTTCTTTTCTAATTCACCATAGTTATTGACTCTCTTGCTACTAAAGGTAAGCTTTACATCATAGCAACCACAAACCTTTAGCTTATGATGCAAAATTTTTCTAACTCCCTAAGGGTTAAGTATTAAAATTCCTATCTACACCAAGTTAAACCTCACAAAAAAAATTTGGTATCTAATGAATAAAATAATAATAATATAATTAATCTACCATGATTACAAACAAACCTAAGTGTAACTTAACCAAATGCGTGAGGTATTGAAAAAACTAAGAGTTATTCCTTAATTGCTAATCCTTGGTTAGTTTTATGATCATAGATGAAACCAAAGAGGGGAGCACCCATAGGAGGACCATCATGATCAAAGAAGAAACAACCATGAGGGGGAAGGATCTAGTAGCAACCACAATAGCCCCAAGAATAGGAGGTCATAGCAACTCACATGATGGAACCTCTTTAGGAGCATCTTGAAGTAGCATCCTAAAGTAGAATCTATTCAATAGATTCACATAGCTAAAACTGACCAATCTAAGCAGGATGAGGTGTTAAGGCCAAGGCCCAATTTGTTCCATTTTTTAGAACTTGGACTTTTCTAAGTGAATATACTCCTATTCCAATATCCCTGGTCTTAATGCTTTTTATCTTTCCATTAGAAGTAATGTTCTTAATCATCAAGGGTTCACTAGATATGTATATTTGATTAGGCTCTCCCTCCCATGGTAGCCACATGTATGAATAATATATTGATATATATCTAGAAAAATTTTTACTCAAACTCTAAGTTAGCAAATGTCTATATGAATTTGGAAAATTAACTCGTCAAATGGTTATTCTACTCTTAACATAAGGTTTTGAAGTAATTTGAAGTAAATCATTTGGTATTTGTCTCACAATTTTTACTCTACTCTTATCTACTTGAATAATTTTCTTATTGGACTATTTTGGTGATAATCCTAATTTTTTATAGATAGATAATGGTCTTATAGTTGATTTTACTTCTAAATCAAATAAATAATTATGCAAATATTTTCCATTCAATTTTATTATTAGAAGAAATGGACAATCTTATTTATCTAGAGTATAGAAATAGTTAGGTTTTACTATTTTATCTTGGTTACAAACATGACTTAGTTTAGATTCTCCAACATTCTTCTTGGCTTTAACCAGTTCTAAAACATTCTCTTGGTAACATCCGATTTGTAGTATCTAGTATATTCTAGCATTTGGTTTGACATATTTTAGATCTCTTAAGTCATATTTTCTATCACCATAAAAGCTTGACTTCCTAAATCATTTGTTAGATTGATGATTTATGGGATTTTGATCAATATGTATAAGTTTCTCTTTTGTTTTATTTTGCTTGCAATATTTTCTATTAGTAGTATAATTACGGGCAACATTTGGAGGCTTGGAAGTAGTTAATTTTTCTTTTGACCTTAAGCTATATTTTTATCCATCATTATTATTTCATTCCTCATCTAAAGATAAATCTTCTTTTGAACTTGCTAAGGAGGAAATGTTGCTTGATTCACTTTTAGGAGATTTGCTAATATAATAAATACCAAATGAGTAACCATTAGATTCAATGTTAAGATAATTTGAGGTAGTTGCATTATTATCATCTTTAGAATCTATTAATTTGGTATATTAATGTTTGTGCTTCCTATGCTTCTTTTCCTCTTTGATCCTAACTTTAGCCAATGATTGTTCTAACATGACTACTTTGTTAGATAATTCCTTCATTAGCTTCCCTTTTTTAGAATCTTCATTTCGTTGCTCTTGGTTTTTATTAATAATAGAGGGTAATGCTTTAAACTAAGCTATATGTTTCATGGAAACTAACACTTTTTTTCTCACCTTTTGATGCTTGGATGTTGTCTTCATTAGTTAAGTTTAATTATTTTTCTAACTANTAACTAGTTCTTTAACCCTTTCTTAGCTTGAACTAACCTACAATACAACTATTTTTGGTTAATTTAATTACCAAATTAAGCTAAGAATAGATTTTTCATGTCATCACATCTGGTGAAACTATTATTTATTAATTTAGAATACCAAATTGAATCCATGTCTCTTAAGTATGCTAGAAATAGCTACAAGCATGATCTTGATATTAGATGTTTACATGTGCTAAATATAATTCAACGAAATGTATATATTCTTTAGCTAAATATGCTTTTCTAGGAATATAAAACTTAGGTAAATATTTGTAAATTGGCTTAGGGATAATTTGGGAATCTAAATGATGTAGCTCCTTGCCAAGGGTTCATTGATGGTAGATTTAACATTTTGAAATTCCTTCTAGTTGTTAAACCTTTATAATATCTTTGTCTTATCATAAAGACTGGTATGCTAGATAGAAGAGGTGACTTTCTAGATCTTCTAGTTTTTATTCACTACTTATCCTTGATTCAAAAACCTTTTCGTCCTATTCCTCTAATAAAAAAATAGTCTTATACTTAGATTATTTAGTAGGACTTCCAAATTCTTTAGGTTTATTAAGTTGTTCATTCATGGATTGAGTAGTAGCTAAATGTGCACTCCTTCTAACATAAAAAGATGGTGGTGGTAATTTATAACTACCACTATTTCTTTATTCCAATCCTAGTGATAAGAAGCTATTGGTAGGAAAAAGTTTTACTTAATACCAACTTTTATCTCCTCCTTGTGATGATAATTACAAGGCTGAGATGTTCTTTTAAAAACTTGAATTTAGGTGTTTTCTAGTTTGTGGAAGCACCAAGGCCAAAATACCTCCAAATAAACTCAATGATTATAAAGAACTATGTGTTTTGGACTATCATCTAGTATAAATTTCATAATATTCCATTTTTGGAGGTTAATAAAAAATTGTAATTTTATGAAACGATTTAGGCCTTTTACTATATTATATAAGGAAATACATTTTTAGCTATATCAAAGTTACTTAGTTTATGAAATCTTGATCATATCCTACATGTACTGACCATCCTTTTAATTAATGCTTAGTTGCAATTTAATAGATGTATTACCAATCTTCCCTAGAGAGAAAGTCCCACAAGAAAAATAAGAAATAGAGCAAGATTCAATGGATTTATAGGAATATAATAGTAAAATTGCATAAAATATTAAACATTGAAGATGAGATACTATTGAGATGAGTAAACACTTTGGAAAATAAAGCTTTTTGAATTAGTTAGTAATGCAAAAATTGCTAAATCCTTGGCTTAAAAAAGTGATTAAAAATTCTAAGAAACAAGCTATAAGGCACACTATGATCTTGATTGCTAACTAAGTAACAATGATAAAGTAATAAAATAAAAGTAACTTATTGAATAGAGGTAAATGAGTTAAATCAAAGTTGAGCTTAAAATTTCCTTATACAAAAAAAATTTTTCAATATGTAAGAGCTAGTTCCTCCTAGATCCCCCTAGCCAATTGTACTTAACAAATATTCTTTGAGCTTTATATAATAGCCTCTAGCAGTTACAATAGTTATAAGAGTTGAGGCCACAATGGCCTCACGTTCTCCTCATATAATTGTAGGCCATTGGATAACTATTTTATTTCTTAATAAATTTTCCTCATTCTTCGAATCTAAAGTCCCTAGGCTAATAACTATTATGATTTAAAATAGCATTAAAAGCCTAACTCATTGTATCTAGTTTAGTATCATTAAGCTTCTTAAAGATTCCTTTAGCTCTTCTTTTTCTCAAACTTGATTCAATTATGAAATTTGTTATGTTTGTTGAAGTAGCTCTCACATTGGATTAGACTTATTTCAATTTAAGCTTCACTTCTTATTGGTAGTTTCATTCATGATTCTAGTAACTGACATCATCATATCCAAATACTCCTAGTTGTACTAAGGTAATGGTTCTCTTTTAGCTTTAACTAAATTGAACAATTCCCACACATTTCTTTCCACCTACATACATATGGCTTGTTTCACTTATGAATTTTTAGGAAGTTTGGAGTTATTTCTTTTCACTTTAATGCTTGCTCTATGCTACTCTTAGCTCTATTTTGGTTCTTAGCTTTATTCATCTATGGCTCTATGACTTGAAATCCATCCTTTGTTCTTCAACTTCCTTTTAGACAGGTTGTTGAGCTCAGTTCTTGCCACATGTTATGAGCTTTGGGTTTTTTTGAGCCACTTCATTAAAATATTATTCTAATGTGAGCTTGTAGAATCATTTTTTGATCTTCTTATGGAGTTGAGCTTTGGTTCTATGAATTGCTGACATGGTAGAATGTTTCTTGAGCTTCCTTATGAAATTTTATTTTTGGTTCTTAAGCTCTTCTAAAGATTTCTTTTAGGATCAATTTTAGCTTTATGAATGTAGTAACTTTTCAGAAACTGATGTGGCAAAGCCAAATTTAAGCTTTTTCATAAGGCTAAGTTTTAGCTTTATAAATTGATTCGTGGCTTGATGTGGTAGAACCATTTTTATGCTTGCTTCTAGAATACAATTTTAGCTGCATGAGTAATTCCTTTTCTCCAAAGTTGACGTGGTAGTGCTACTTTCACACTTGGTAGTAGAACGAATTGAGCTTTCACATCATGATACATAACGTCATCTTAATTGCTAATTTATCAAAGTAGAAGCAAGTGCATAAATTTTTTTAAGAGCTTTTGCATACTTCTTTGTTTATAGATCCTTTTCATGGAACAAATTTTTGGCTCTACAAATACTTTACCACATAATAAAGCTAATGTGTAGAACTAAAAAGTGCAATCCTTGTAGAGCCATTTTCTAGTTCTACAAACAACACCTCATTTTCAGCTTTTTCTTTGAATTATGATGTAGGAGCTAGTGTGGTAGAACTAATTTCTTCCTCACTTGTAGACCTAATTTTGGTTTTACAAACCATATAATCAAACTCATATGTGTTGTTGTTGACCTATCAAAGTGAAAATAACTTAAGAGATTATTTATAGAGTGCTTTCATAGAATAATTCTTCAACATCATGAAACTTTCCATCTAAATAGAACTAACTTGTAAGAACCATTTTCTACACTTTTCTATATAGAATTAGTTCATGGTTCTACTAACCCACTTCACATGATAGCTTATGTGTTACATGGGATACACATACACAAAGCTTAGTTCAATATTTCCTAATGCTTTAATCTCGTGAGGCTAAGTCAAGTAGAACCATTTTGTAGAGCCAAGTTTTGGTTCTATGAGCCTCCTTTATGAGTTAACATGGTAGTCATACATAGGAAATTTTTCCTTCAAAATAATTATTGAAATCCTTTGAAAAGTTAATCTTTGATTTTATTTTTCTACTTCTCTTACCAAAATGATTCTAAAGAATTAAATTAGATTTAGATCAAGCCCCTTTTTTCTAAAATGATAAGATTTCTTTTTACACTCAACTATTTGTTCTAATTCTAATTCTGTATTGGGATGAAATTGGTCTTTAAGCTCTGTGTATCCATTTTTAATAGTCTCATCTTATTTAGTAAATAGATGTTGACCTTTTGGTATGTCAAAATCTTAGAAAATAGAGTATGTGGAAAATGTGATTGTGGTCTTGCAGGATTAAGAAAGAATAAGATAAGGACTCTATGAGAATAAAACAAAACCATAGATGAAGAAATCATGAGTGAGACAAAATCTTCATGGTACCTAGATAAGGAGCAAGATGAGATTGAAATGAGAGCTAAGTTGCAAATTTAAGCTGACAAGAATTCTCAACTATAAAACAAAGATTACGAGATGTCAAGGATGTATGACACAAGCTAAATGAAGTTGTTTTGGTATTCACCTAGACATCCCAAAAGATTAGCAGATGTCCCAGAGGTAAAAGCTTTGTCTTAGACTTGACATCCCACATAAACAACAAACATACAATTGCTATTAAGATTTCCTAGCAAGGATTTTCCAAGTGAGATACCCCACCTAGGAAATCCCAAGTGAGATGTTTCAATTTTTAATGGGACATCCCACATGCAAGTGACCAATTTTTAGTGAGACGTCCCATGCTTGAATAGGACATTCCAACTAGCTATTTCCTAGTTGTTACATGAATTTTGAGGCCTATTTTAGAAGGAAAATGAATATAAAATGGAATGAAATCCTTGTGAAAATGATAAGAAATATCCATTTTAATATTCATTCATTGTATTAATCTATTGAATTATTTTATTTCTCATTTCCATATCATTTGTGATTTATTTTTGTATTATAAGAGCTTCAAAGCAAGGAAATTTTATAGCTTAGTTACATTCTTTCCATGATTATTTTTCTCTCTTTGTAAGCCTTGTAGGATTGATGTAATTCTTGTAAGAAGAAATCTTATGAACTTGTTAGGACCTTTTAGGATTGAGTATGTTTCCAGTGAGAAAACACTCCTTGTAGAACTCATGTCATTGTAAAGATTGTGAGATCTTTGAAACTAAATTTTGAGCTAGTTGTGTATCATGAACTTAGAAGAGAGGTTGAACAAGTTCCCCAATTAAAATTTCTATAGCCACAAAAATCAAACATATGTTTTTATGTGGTTTTCCAACTTGGGTACTTTCACACTCAAAGGGTAGATTCCATGCACACCTCTAGAATTTGTTGCTTCAAAAATGTGGTTTTAAGGATATGACAATGTTTATAACATTTGAGCTCTTCTCTGGAGTGTTTCATTGCTACAAAACCACTTAACCATACAAGATATTAATAAGCTAAAAATGTGGTTATAAGGATCCCACAACCTTGACAAAAGTGAGCTTTGCACTGGACTATTTTGTCCTTGTAAAATCACTCAACCTTTCATAGTCTTGACAATCTCAATGAAGATGCCTTCTCTTAAGAAGCATATCAATCCCACAAGACTACAAAGAAAGAAAGAAAAAGATCAAGGAGAAAGTGTAGCTTGATTTACAAAGTCCTTACAATGATTGTCAATACAACCAATACATACAAAAGATAATACAATGAAGGACAAACACAAAATATCTTTGAGTATCCTTGGATAGATTTTACAATGAATAGTACTTGTACCTTTTCCAAGAATTTTACTTCATCTTATACCCTTTGAGTCTACAAAAATTCTTCAGAATTCATGCAACAACTATTAAACGACTAGTTTAGACATGTAGTTTGAGGATGAGATATCTAACTGAAATCACCCTTAATGTAGGAGAGACATCTACTTGAAAGTGGAGATTTCTATAGTGATATGTCTAACTTGAGACGTCTATTCTCCAAGATAGATATCTACTATTTTTATGAGACATCTACTTTGCTTACATACTTTTAGATCTAGAGAATTCCTTTGTCATTTTGGCATCTTGGCAGTTCTTGTAACATTTTTGTTTGTTTGGCTCATAGATTCTATTTCCATTCATGCTCTCATCTTGTCCACTTAGTGTTCATTTCAACATCTCAACATGAATCTCATTCTAATTTAGCTCTTCTTTGCTGTTTGGGATCTTCATTTTAAGTCCTTGTTCATTATACTCTTTCATGGTGCTACAAGATTACAATCACATAGACACATTCTACATTCTCCATTTTTTCTAAGGTTTTGACATACTAAAAGGTTAATAATCTTCTCCTTTTTTGTGATGTTGAAAAATAAAGAAAATGGGTTAGTACTTCCAATGATATATAAATTATATGATAAAAAATAAAAGTATTTAAGATGTATAAATTCCAATTGTAGTAGAGGGTACTACTGGAATAGGGATAACAAGGTTTAAGTTAATGGGTCCAAATTACATGAGTCCATAAGATAGAAAACTAATAACATTATGCGGTATCCACCATATGATATATCCAAGAGGAAAAACTAATAACCTATTTCCAATGCTTAAACTTCTTGAAACACACACACACACACACACACACACATCTATGTCATTCATAATATAAAACATCAACAACCTATCACAAATTGTCCACATAACCAAAAAATGCCATCACCACTAATTGCCCAAAGAAATCATAACTTGTCTATAATATAACATGTTATCATAGAAAGACATAGCTTCACACAAGGCTATTCATACAATGATACAACAACTACACAAATTCTTTTGCTTTTTGGACATCACCAAAAAGGAAGGAACCATCAAGAGTGTCTATCAACTAACCTTGGTGTAACCATTAGAGTCATCATTGGAGGTATTTGCTACATGAGAGGACCTATATGTCTTCTCTTCATCATCATCACTACTAGTGCTAGTGTTGGTGCTAGAGATATGTTTCTCATCATCATCATCTAAAGATGAAACTGTGACAGGAGCACTATAGGGCTATAGCTTCACCCAAAACTAAGATGATGCACTTGGATGTGATGGATCCTACTAAGAAAATGAGGAAGCATCCTTCCTCTAGTATGTAATAGGATAAGTTGATCTTCACTAAGATGTGGTCCCAAAGGTCCTCTCCATCTCCTACTACTCAAAGTTTTTAGGAGCACCCTCATGAATATGAGAACTAGGTCCAAGCTATACAAGATCAGGAAATTGCCTTTGGATATGTGCTAGTAGTGCATCAAGATCCTCAAAATTAGAGGCATTTTCCAAGTCATATGCTCAAGATGGCATATAAATTTTAGAATGCTTAGCTAGTATGGGATAGCCCTCCTCACTATTTGACATGAGAGGGATGGTAATCTCTTCAAATTACTACCCATTTGGAGGAAGAGGTACTCCAACTATATCCATTCTCTTATGAAGGTAAGAGAGGTTCTATCTAATCATCTCAAGAGTCCTAGTAAAAGGTTTTAGCATCTTCTTGAGAGTTGAAGTCACTTGGCCACTAATAGATTTTAACCTTCTTAGTTAAGAAGAGGTCTTATGAGGTGATGAAGCTTTCTTCTTTCTTAATTTTTGAGGTCTGGAGCTTGGTTTTGCAGGTTCTATGTGTGTGGTACTCCTTTTCTACTAAATATTCACCAAGACTTATTTTACCTTTTAATATAGGAATAGTAAGAACAGGAACTCATCTCTAACAAATCAAAAAACTGATAAGAAGAGGATGTCCATAAACTCTCTCTTTAGTAAAAAGTCCCAACATATCTCTACAAAGGATATGTCTAAAGTCTAATGGTTGACTAGTAAGAAGAAAATATAGGGCAAAATCTTGGGCCTATAGCAAATAATTATAACTTCCTCTAATAATATTATACAACATAATAATGGAGAGTGTATATGGATTTGGGGCCATTTGACTTTTAAGCACTTTGCCACTTCTTAATAATACCGACTGATCAAAGAGAGCATCATAGAACTCATCATGGAAAATAGGGATTACACCATTTGGGAAAATATTAGACATTGCGTGAATGGTGATCATATGAACTTTTGAGCTAGAAATTCCAAGAATGGCATTAACTACTTGGGAAGTTACCTCAATCAAAATGTTCCCAACAATAGAAGTAAAAGCCCCAATAGTAGCATTAGTGATGGAAATATTTCTATAAAATTCCCTAAGAAGAATCTTGGAAGAACAAAAATTCATTGAAATAAAATAGATTCAATTCATAACTTGAAACAATGCCATCAACTCCTTTTGGCAATGTTGCTAGAAGCAAGGAAATCTTTCAAACACACTTGAGACAGAGTGTGTTATTGTAAATTAATGTTGTGCTTCAATGAAATGATATTGAAGTAGATATGTATTTTCTATGCTTGAGGATGCTTCCTTGGACTTTTTTATCTTGCATGGTTGAGCTCTAGAAGTCCCAATCTTCTTGTGGACCATGTATTTACAAGGAAATGAATTGATTTATGTTGTGGTGGAAGCCTAGGTCAATTGCTCTTGGATTTTTAAGCTTGGATGAGGAAAAATGAGGAGCGTTTTCTTTCTATAATTGTATCTTTTGATGTTTTTTTCTACAAAGTTAGACATCTAATTCAACTAGTAGATGTCTATCCCACATCCAATGAAACTTAGAGAGACATATATGAGTAGATGTCTATATTTCAAATGTAGACATGTGGACGTTTAACCTAGTAGTGAAATCTTTGAAGTATGAGAAGTTTTAGGGATAACTACCATGGATTTTAGTCCTACAAGTATTTTAAACAATACAAGAAAATGAAAACTTACCTCTACTTACCTTACATGTTGGTGAGATATCATGAAGTCTATGGAGATTGGAAATGAGGTTATCCTTTCAAAGTTCCTCCTACCTTCATATAAATTTCTTGTATTTACAATGTTTTACTTCTATTTATGAAATTATTAGTGAAAGTTCTTTCATGTTCTTTTGTTTGCTTAATTCTCCACACCATTTTTCTTTCTTTGTCCCTTTTATTTATATTCCAATCCCTTTTTTCTTGCAATATTTTCTTTCTAGAAATCTTTGGGTAACACCAAGGAGTTTTATGATATGAACAAGTATTCATGTGATGAAATTTTAAATTACAATTCCATTACTTTGGTTAAAATTGTCAAGCCTTGGAGCTGTCTTTTGGTTGGATGAAGTGTCTATTGATACATCTAACCTTGATGTAGCCTTTCATTTGGATGTTGATACTTCTTCTTCATGATAACATCCTAGCCCACTTTTATCATGTTGATTTCTTCCTTGTCCTAGAACTATGCAAAGGGATTACTTTTGTTTAACAAGTCTCTCATTCACAAGTTTTGTATTTGCAAGTTATTTTTCAATCTATTGATAAGATAAGATTAGTTTTTTTATTATTAGCCCTTAGGTTTGAGTTTTCTTATGAGAGATCTAAATATTTTATGTTAAAGTAGAGAAAATTCTTGATCCTTATATTTTAGAGCCTTATTTAGCTTGATATAAAGACTTTGAAAGGATAAAAGTTCATTAGACAATAGTTCATACCTTCATCATTCTATATTATTGGATCATCATCTTTAGTTGTTCTATCATCATCTTCTATAATAGCCATGAAAATGAGATGTGAATCTTGTGAGGTTTCTACTTTGTTTTCACTTTGTTCTTCATCCTAGCTAGTGAAGAAGTTATTCTTTTTGGACTTAACTTCAGATTGATCTCCTTCTTGGATCTTGCTAGCACTAGAACATTGGGAGGCCACATGGCCTCTTCCACCACATACTCAACATTCTATAGAAAATGCATCAAAATTTGAATTTTTAAAATTCTTACCCTTTTCTCTACCTTTTATGCTACATTGATTGGACCCTAGTTGATTGAAGCCTCTTCCTTTTCTAGTAAGAATTCTTTAAACTGTCATTGATAGGAGGGCTAGTTCATCTTCACTATTTGGTTCTTATTTAATCATCTCCTTCTCCTTTGATGCAGATTTAAGGGTGATGGAATTTTCTTTTATAGCTCCTTCACTTTTGAGATTCATCTCATAAGCAATAAAAGAACTTTGAAGCTCTTTGAAGTTCAGCACTGAGAAACCTCTAATTTCTTCCATGTATGTGACTTTTGTTCTAAACTCAAGCTACAAATTTCTATTCATTTTTATGATCACATCACTCTCTGCCAAGTCCTTTCTTATTCCACGTATGGCTACTACTAAGTTATTAGCTATAGAAAAATAATCTTTGAGTTTCTCTCCTTCTTTCATTTTAAGCTTGTCATATTTACTTTGCAACACTAAAAGTTTTGATTGCTTGATAATAGATGTGCCCCCATAAGTTGCCTCTAAAATTTTCAATATTTTTTTTGCAATTTTACACCCAGCTATTTTATTAAAATTAGATTTATTCAATACACACTAAAGACAATTTTTAGCTTTTGAATCAAACGTGAACTTATCGTTTTGTTCTAAAGTCCATTTGCTTCATGGATTGGGTGCTCTTGTGGTGCTATCCATGGGTGATGTGTAGCATTCAGGAATTAACTTTTAGACTTCAAATTTCATGGATTTAAAGAATCCTTGCATGCATTCTTTCCAATATGAAAATTCAATCCCAGAGAACATTGGTGGCTTGGTGTAAGACATCCCCTCCATCATTCACTCTTGAAATGTAAATCATGAAGTTGAGAGTACTAGACTCTACTACCACTTGTGGATTAAGAACTTAGAAGGAGGGTTGAATAAGTTCCATAATTAAAATTGCTACACTTACCAAAATCAAACACAATTTTTTACATGGCTCCCTAACTTGGGTACATCCACACTTGGAAGGTAGATTCCATGCACACCTTTGGACTTTGTTGCTTCAAAAATATGATTTGAAGGGCACTACAACACTTACAAGATTTGAAGGATCCCACAACCTTTACAAATGTATTTTAAAGGATCCCACATGGTCTCAACAAGCTCAAAATGTCGTTTAAAGAATTCCACAACCTTTACAAATGTGAGCTCTATATTGAAGTGTTTTATCATTGCAAAACCACTTAACCTCACAAGATCTTGACAAGATTAATGAAGATGCCTTTCCACAAGAAGCACATCAACCCTCTAAAGCTATAAAGAAAGAAAGAAAAATATCAAGGAGAAACTGTAACTTGATTTATAGAGTCCTTGTAATGAAGCTTAATACAACCAATACATACAGAAGATAATAAAATAAAAGACAAACATAAAATCTCTTTAAGTAGCCTTGGATAGATTTTACAATGAATAGTACTTGCACCTTTTTTAGAAATTTCACTTAGTATTTCACTCTTTGAGTCTCAAAAACTCCTTAGAATTCATGCAATAACTTCTAAAGGGCTAATGTAGATGTCTACTTCAAGGATGATTTGTTTAACTAAAATAATCCTTAATGAAGGAGAGATATCTACCTAAATGTAAAGATGTCTATAGTGAGACATCTATCTTGAGATATTTATTTTGCAAGATAGAAATTTTTTGTTTTTATGAGACATCTACTCATACATTTTGAGGTCTAGAGCATTCCTTTGTCATTTTGGCATCTCAAAAGTCCTTAAACATCTTCATTTAGCTTGTACACTCCATTTCCATACATGTTCTCATCTTGTCCACTTAGTATTTATTTTGACATCTCAATGTGGATCTTGTTCTAATTCAGCTCTTATTTTGAAGTCTTAGATTTCTATTTGAAATCCTTGCTCATTATACTCTTTCAAGCTCTTGCAAGATTACAATCACACATACACATTCTACATTCTCCATTTTCTCTGAGGTTTGGACATACCATACAGTTAATACTAGTTGGGATTTTATGGGGTTGAGTATGTTTCTTATAAGAAAACACTTGGAGTGGAGCTTAAACATTATAAAGATTGTAATGTCCTATAAACCACATTTTTGAAGGAGCAAATTCTTATGAAATCAAGCATTTTATCCTTTAAGTGTGAAAGTACTCATTTTGGGGAATCACGTAAATTTGTGTGTGATTCTGGTTATCTTGGTTGTTCAAATTGGGGAACTTCTTCAAACCCCCTTTTAAGTTCTCAATCCTCAAGTGGTATTGGAGCCTGGTACTCTCAATTTTTGAACCTTAACATCTCAAGAGTGAATGATGGAAGGTACATCATACACCAAGCCACCAATATTCAATGGGATCAACTTCACATATTAGAAGGCTACAATGCAAGGATTCTTTGAATCCATGGAGCTCGAAGTTTGAAAGTTCATTCTTGAAGGATACATGCCATCCATTGACAACACCATAAGTGCTACCAAGATAAGAAGAAAATATAAACAAGATGAAAAAGATAAGTTTCTATTTAATTCGAAAGAAAAAAATTGTCTTTATTGTGCCTTGAGTAAATTTGAATTTAATCAAATAGCTTGGTGCAAAATCACAAAAGAAATTTAGAAAACTCTAGAATCAACATATGAAGGTACATCTATTGTCAAGCAATCTAACCTTATAGTGTTACAAAGTGAGTATGATAAACTCAAAATGAAATAAGGGGAGAAAATCAAGGATTATTTTTCTAGAGCTAATGATCTAGTTGTAGTTATTCAAAAAATGGAAAAAGATGTACTTGAAAGTGATGTGATTGTTAAAATGATTAGAACTTTGTAGCTTGATTTTAGACCAAAATTTATAGCCATGAAGGAAATCAAAGATTTATCTCTTCAAAAATTCAAATAGCTTCAAAGTTCACTCATTGCTTATGCGATGAATCTCATTAGTGAAGGTGCAATCAAAGAAAATCCTCTTATCCTCAAAAATTCATCAAAGGAGAAGGAGCCACCTAAACATGAAGTGAATAGAAAAAATGAATTGTCTCTATAATTTAAGAGAGTTCAAAGATTACTTGCACAAAAAGGTAAGAGCTTCAACCAATTTGACATCAAAGGTAAGGAAATAGATAAAAACTTTTAAAAATTCAAATCTTGATGCATTCTCTATAGAATGTTGGGTTTGTGATGGTAGAGGCAATGTGGTCTTTGAATGTTCAAGTGTTGGTAGGTTTTAAAAGAAGGACCAATTTGAAGCTTAAATGAAAAAGAAAAATCTTTACACCAATTGGGATGATGAATAAAGTATGGAAGAAGTAGATGATTCTATGATAGATTCACATCTTATATGCATGGCTCTTACACATGAAAATCCTACAGAAGACCTTGAAGTATCTAAATGTAAAGTTGAAGATAAGTATAGTGAGATGCCTGAGAAAATTATCTCTCTTTATTATCTATTTAAAAATTTACGAAAAAATATACATAGGAAAGAAGAAATTTTTGAACTTTATAGTTGATGCTCCTCTTTAAAAAGGGAACTCTTAGATATAAAGGCTAAGGTTCAATTACTAATCCAATTATATGAGAAGAAGTGTAGAGACACATAAGATGTAAGGACTAGCAAAAATTAGGAAGTGTCTAAAAATTAGCAAAATAATGAAGATCTAGAAGAGGCTTCTCAAGAGGATGCTTACACAAGTTTGATATCATTCAGAAGGAGAAACAACCCTAGGTTTGATTATCCAATCCAAATTAGAGATATCCTATATTTTTGCTATGAAATATGTGGACATGAACATGGTTATTCTCAACTACAAATAAAGGAAAATAATGTCTACCTCTTCATGTCAAGAGGAGTCTGGTAAGTATAACTTGTAGGGTACAACAACCTGGATAACTAATGAATAAGAGAAAGGAATGATCTCTAATGAAATTAAAGGATCAAGAGTCATAACTAGCTAAAATTGTCAGTTCTCTCATTTTGAAAAACATGAACAAGAAAAAGTAGCGATCTCAAATGAATTTGGAGATTCCAACAAAGATGCTGATGTCAGAAAAGGTAAGGAGTATTTTCATTCTAAGGAGGTACTCTATGATGAAGGATTTCATCTCAAACTTTATTAATCATGTCCATGCTTAGATGTAAGCAAGATAAATAATGGTAAATCTTCATTCCTTGGCTTGCTAAAACTTAAGTTTAGATTTATTTATTTTTATAAATGTTAGTAGTTAGAACATTAGTTAAATGGATGCTATTAGAAAACTTGAGTTATTCAAGAAAAACCTCACTTGATCTTACAAGATGTTGAGCTACAAATACAAGCATGTGATCATTAATGTGTTAATGGACATTGATTTGACTTATCTTAAGGAAGGATCAAGGTACAAAAACTCACAAGGTAGGATATGGTAAGATCATCTCACTATTTTTAGAATATATATACCTTGTGATCTCACTCATATGAGGAATATATTGTTCCTGTATAACTTGTTGGGTGATAATTTGTTGTTGCAACCTTATGTATCCACAAGGTCTAAATGTTTTCAATTTTTTTTATGTTAAATCAAGGTTTGAATCCTTAAATAGTATGTAATGGTTTCAAGTGGTTTAAGGCCCTTGATTGTAATTCATGAACAAGGAGCTCTTTGTTGAACATCCAAAAGGAAATTATTATGCTAGTATCTATGGTATCTTTGTTGAAAATTTTGGAGTTTATCTTTTATCATAAATTTTACTAATGGAAGACATTGATTTTTAAAAGTTTCCATACTTGATATTATCATGGTATTGTAAATTTATTGATGAAATTTAAGGATGCATCTATACAAAGGCAAGGTGACCCAAGAAAGAACATTCTAGAGTAAGTTCACTCCATAATTAAATCACCTTCAATGATCTAAATCTAGATATTATGCAATATCGTGTATGCGATATCATGTCCTACCTCATCTTCTATAAATAAGAGGTGGTGCCCTTTGTTCCTAGTAGTTAGACTTAGACCCTTAGCCAGATTCTTGTAGTTCAGTCATTTTAGAGTTAGAATAATTTTTGTGTGCCTGCAATAGGAGTCATAGAGTGAATGGATCTTTATTCGAGCAATTTGTACCTGAGCACACATTTGTGGATTGAAATAAAGACAAACTTTATGATAAACCTTGCAGCATACAGATTAAGCTAATTAGTAATTAATTATTGTTGAATGATTAATTCTTTCCTAGTTAATTAATATCTCTCTCAACCTTTGACTCTCTTAATTAAGTACACTTAGTACGACTTCTTCGAGCATGCATATAGTGCTTGGTAACCTAGTAACGATTAACGTTTGGTAATCCCAGCAGCGTTGCACTAGTTTAGGATGTGTATGGCAAGTGGGAATGGATAGTAGTGTTAGGAACATTTAGAAACTAGTTAGCAAATGGTTAAGATAAATTAGCCACTTAGTTCTCTCTCCATCTCCCTTATAAGCAGAAGACATAAAAAAGGTAAAAGCTATAAAAATCATATACCTTAAGCTTACTTAACCATATAACCATGAAAATACAAGAAAGTTTGGGAATACAATGATTGATTAACCCTGAGTGTTCCATTAAGGCGCATATGCACTTAGTCCTTGGAGTTTGATCGAATTGCATGTGAAATGCTTGTATTCGTATGGTTGAGTGTAGGGGTACCTTGCCACTCATCATTGGCACTGTTTCTAGGGACTTAGTTGTTTGTGCACTACGTAGAACATAGGAAATCATTCATATCATTGGAACGCTAGAACAAACCCTTAGGTTAATCAAAGAAGGACAAGACAATGGTACATTGCACACCAAACAAGACAAAATGTCTTCTTCTTCGCATAAGAGCACTTCACTGCCTAGGACTAACACAAGAGGCAGTTGACAACATAATACACGTAACCAAGATCTACCAGTTCCTCGACAGTTTTGTGTGGTATATACTCATTTTGATGAGTATGTACCCGATTTCACCTTTATTCTCCACCAAGATGAAAAACTGCTTTGGAGCGACTTGGAGGGTAACATAGTGTTACCTCTAGACCGATCAATCCCCAACATGCTCCTTCGTGCTCTCACACAAATAGGCATGTTGCTTTTATATGCGGAATATGTTGCATGTGATCATGACACAAGGGACTATCATTCCATAGAAGCACAACATCAAAGGGACTTGCAACAGGGGAGATACCATACATCCTTGAAGGGTAAATGGCCCCACAACTCTTTGCATGTCTTGGGAAAAATTGAGGATGGTGAACCTGCTTCAACAGGTTCCACACAAAATGATGTTTCACCTCCTAACAATCATTAGGAGGTGGTGTATCAGAACCTCCACTCCACTTTTCACAACTCTAGTTCTGATACCCACTAACATGAAGTGTTCAATGAGGGAACACAAAAACATGATAAGGATGGACGTTCTGATCGTGATCATGATTAGGGCCAAGACCACTGAAAAGAAGGTAGAAAACATCATCAGGGCAATGGTTCTTCTTCTTCTTCACCTTCATCATCACCTTCACCCTCTCCTTCAGTGTCCAGATGTAGTCATAAGGAAACCAATTGTAAGGATAAAGGAAAACAAAGTGAAAAACATCGATGAGATAGTCAAGAACAAGGACAAGGGCACTCTAAGGAATCAAGGCATAGAAGAAGGGAGAGTAGGGAACTGTGTAGACACCATAGATGCTATGAACAAGATGATCATGAAGAATCCCTACTCGCAATGAGAAGCATGCTGGATATAACAGAGGTTGTAAGAGTTCCAAAAAGGCACCAAAAGGATAGTAGGATCAAGAGGTTAGACATGAACAACATCGCATGATTTGAAGGGGGATATAACACTAATCCTCAAAATAATTTACAAGCATTCCATGATGCATGTGCCTTGCAAAACATAGAGAATGAATGGAAAAAACTGAAGTTTCTTCCAAGGACACTAGTGAAAGAAGCTGAAAGCTAGTACCAGTCCTTAGAACTGGAATACATCTGGAGGTGGAGTACAATGTTAGAACTATTTAATGATAAGTACCAAACGTACTCCCAACTGTCTAAGCTACAAAAGAAAATCCAAGGATGGAAGCAAGGAAATCATGAACCCTTGGATGCTACCATGGGCCGCTATTATGCACTGTTACATCGTTGCCTTGGCCATGGTTATTCGCAACAGGATCAACTACACCATCTCGTGGATGGACTTAGGCATGAAATAAGAAGAACCCTTGGAATGTATGTCCAAGGAAGATTATCAGAGCATAGATCTCATCAAATTCATAGATTTCTAGAGCAAGTAGCCAAGGAAGAATGTGAGCTATGAAAGAGAGAAAGTGTGAAAGAGTACAACTGAGATCCTTCCCTCTGAAAAAGAGGAGTGAGATTTTGTGAGGAGGAAGAAGATTCACCACTCGAAGAGATGGTGAATAGAAAAACTTTGTTACCTCAAAAGTTAACAATAGACATATTAGCAAAGGTAGACCAAATTTGGGACTCCTTGCATAGTAGGTTTGAAACTATTCTCAAAATTGTAGAGGAGTCTATGGAGCGAGGTAGTGACCATGACAAAAAGAAAAAGAGAGAAGTGGACAATGCACGTAACAAAGGTAAAGGCAAAATGGCCATCACAGAAGAGGTTGTGGATTCAAACATGGATAATAATGATGGATGCAAGATATGCCAATATGACCATCCTAAGGTATGTTGCCTAGTGATCTTACATCTACAAAAGTTTGGGGTGTATGCACTCAACCCATGACTTAACAAACGGCAAGTACCCCGATGGTTACCGTATCCCCAAGGTAACCCAAGATAGTTCCACCAATCTTCAAAATATTATCCAAGTGGAACTCCACCACAACCCATTGAGCAACACCAATAGTGGCAATACCCACAGTCATGGGGGATGCCACCACCAAGGCAACAATACCCCTATCGGCAACCAGACCCATATGGCTACTATGTGCAGCATCCAATCTCTCCACATGACTCTGTTAGTGACATTACATCACAACATCACTACGAAGCTCATGAGTATTATAGAACTCCTTCTCGTATGGAAGATAACCCAAAAACATACCATCCTTCAAATCCATTCGCAACTCTCACACCAATAGCTCCATTACCACCCGCTTCAGTAATGCAAGAAAAACTCCCTACTCAATCGTAGCAACACAATGCCATGAGGGCTGTGAATCCTCAACCCGTTATTGGTTTTGACAACCATATGAAGAAAAGACCTTTCTTCACAACCAATAGTCCAACCAAGCCCTCACAACCACAAGCGGTTGAACCTCTAAACGCCTCTCCTTCAAATAAGGCTCCAGAGATCCCTTCAAACTGAACACTAAGCTCAACGCATACAGTTATGTTAACACACATAGTTACTAATTGAATTAAGGTTGGCCACCTTCCCAGGAAATTCTCTAATCCTGGAAGCCCTTTAATCTATCTCCAAATTGCTAGGAATGAGCCATGAAAAGTGGTTCTAGACTTAGGTTTTGGAGTCAACTTAATATCAGAAGAGATATACAAAGCCTGGAACCTAACTCCATTAAGGAAGAGCAATATTCACCTAGAGCTGGATGACCAGTCCATCACTGTTCCCTTGGGACTAGTGGAGGACATCATTACCATTGTGTGTGGGTGGTCATACCCAGCTGATTTCCTAGTAATACAAGTGAATAACGATAAAGGGGACTTCCCAATAATAATGGGAAGGGCAAGACTAAGTACTATAGATGCATGCCTAGGAATCCGTGATCTTTCCTTAGAAATATCTAAGGAGAACACTTTTGGAAAGATCGATAAGAAGAAGGTTCCATGCATCACATACAGTGATACAGGGTGCGATTGCATGCGGAAATCATGGGTTGTGCAAAGTTTAGCATTACCTGCATGCAACCAGTGTGCACAAGACCTTAACCCTGTAAAAGTTCCTATATTTAGTAGCCACACAACAAGAAGACACCCAGTGGTTGATAGCTGATCAAGAGAGCAACTCACTAACGTGCATGGAATTAACTAAGGGAATAACTTGTGCCTACATCGAAAGCATAGATGCACTAGAGCAAGTTCATTGCCAACTTCCAAACCTTAACTTGGAAAACATCAACTAGGGGAAGTTGGAATTCCATAAAGAAGTTATACAAGAGCCTTAATAAAAGATTGTTAGTCAATGTGCAATAGAACAAACCTTTCCATGAATTTAGAATATTTAGTGTACATAGTACCTCTGAGAAGGGATAACCTTGCTGACTATTTCGGCTCATCTCCTTCCAACTCAGCCATGGGGGAGATGGCCACCTCTACTAAATAATCGAGGCCCTTAGTTCCTTTTTAAGTTTTTTTTACACATTTTTGTTTTACAAATTTCTTTAACTTTTCTTGTTTTTTTTTTTTTTGCAACATCATTTATACTTTTTTATTTCTTTGTGTGATTGTTTGTTTTGCTTGTTTTTATTATTGTTTTATTTGTTCTTTTTTTTGTCTTTGTTTGTTTGTTAGGATCATCACTTCATAAGTGCTCCTAATGGTGATATGAAATGTATTCTATTGATTGCTAATGTTTGGTTTTTACCTTTGAGTTATAATGTTGATAGTAAAGTATGGTTCGTTTGATATAATAGGCAATGAGTCCACATCATCCATGCATTCATGAAATTATATGGTCTCTCTTGGCTTGGAATTGTATGGTCCCTTTCTTAATAATAAAACTATTAACGAATTGGTGACTAGGCATTTCTCAAATTGAGGAAGGACTCAAGGACTGAAAAGGATGTGACTTCAAGGGGATTTGATGCATTTGTGCTAGCCATTCTCTTAGGTTCTTGGATGTTTTCTTCTTGATTTTTCCTTACCATTCTAATGCTACTCCATTTTCGAGAAGTTGAGCTAATAAAAATAAGTCTTTGCATGGTGTGGTTCTCACACAAAAAAAATAGTGAGAATTCCAAGCACACCCCTTAGACACAATAATCATTTGGGCTATAAGCACTAGTTATGAAACTAAACAAACATGTTCCATCTAACTAAGGCCCTTTCTCATTTCCTCGGAATGGTGGTGACTATTTTGTGGAAGCATTCTTGTTACTTCAAGTGGATGGACTGGCCAAGTGTATTAATGCGAATTCACTAGATGTGGATTGTTTGAAGCTAGATTTGGAATGAGATCTACTCAGTCACATTAACCATAAATACACAAGGGACTGTACACCACCTTATTCTTGGGACTCCATTCCATTCTCTTCTCCCCCTCATTCTTTCTCCATCTTTCACCTCATTGTCGATTGTATCAATAGTATATATTTTAGTTGATGCATTGTTTTCTCTTTGGTGAATTCTTGGGGTTAAGTCTTTAACTCCTACTGCCAAAAAACATTACTAGAGCCTATGGATTCTTTGAATGTGGGTTTGTTAGGGCATAAAAGGCATGAGCCTACTTTGGGGAGGACCCACTGGCATTCCTATTTTTTGCATCAATTAACTTCTTTCCCTTAAACATTTTTGCAATCAACATTTGTTTTGTTCATTCCCACCTCTGAAATCCATTTTATCGACATTGTCATTGTTTCTTTTTCCCCATCTTTCTTATTCCTTATCTTCTTCTATTCTATCACTATCAGAGGATTTCTCTTAGTCATGGGGGCCCTGGTCCAATTTTTTCAATTTTTCCTAACCCCTACACCTTGGGTAGCCACTAGTGATATATCTCTAGAATCTGTATCAGCCATATCACAACTCAGCCAATGGACCTTACATCAAAGCAAGGTATCAACTGTATTATGATTTACTTATCCTTGCTCATATGTGACTATGTTGTGTGTACAGATGAAAATCATACAGCAATGGACTAGACCTAGAGGAAACACTTAGAATGGTCATATGTAACTTGGTTGTGTGTGCAGATGGAAATCATACAGCAATGGACTAGACTTGGAGGAAACACTCAGGATGGACTAGTGCTCAAATAGTTTTGCAAGGAACAAGATTGATGGTGTGCTCATGGATGGGCAACATAAGGTGCAATCTTATCGTCAGAAGAAACACATCTTCTTCTTTTTTCTTACTTCTCTCTTAGCTACCAAATAAGGTTGGATGTCAAATGTACATAGTGTTCACTCTTGTGGTCATGAACACTATGTTGTCATGTATTGTAATGATGATCCATTCACGTGTCACCCCATTCACCGTTAGTGTCATTCAAGTCAATAATCCCATATCTTCCCAATATTTTGTAAGGAACTCGAGGATGAGTTTTCATTCATTCATGGGGGCATGATGAGCCATGATATCATGTACGCGATATCACATCCATCATGGGATATTGCATATGTGATATTTCATGCTGCCTTATCTTCTATAAATAAGAGGTGACACCCTTTGTTCCCAGTAGTTAGACTTAGACCCTTAGCCAGATTCTTGTAGTTTAGTCATTCTAGAGTTAAAATAATTTTTGTGTGCCCACAGTAGGAGTCATAGAGTGAATGGATCTTTATTTCAGCAATTTGTACCTGAGCACACATTTGTGTATGCCAATAAAGACGAACTTTATGATAAACCTTGCAACATACAGATTAAGCTAATTAGTAATTAATTATTGTTGAATGATTAATGCTTTCCTAGTTAATTAATATCTCTCTCAACCTTTAACTCTCTTAATTAAGTACACTCAGTACGATCACTTCAAGCATGCATGTAGCACTTGGTAACCCAGTAACGATTAGCATTTGGTAATCCCAACAGCATTGCACTAGTTCAGGATGCGTATGACAGGTGGGAATGGATACTGGTGTTAGGAACATTTAGAAACTAGTTAGCGAATAGGTATGATGAATTAGCCACTTAGTTCTCTCTCCCTCTCCCTTATTAGTAGAAGACATAAAAAAAGGTAAAAGCTATAAAAATCATATACCTCAAGCTTACTTAACCATACAACCATGACAATACAAGAAATTTTGGGAAGACAACAATTGATTAACCCTAAGTGTTCCATTAAGGCACATACGCACTTAGTCCTTGGAGTTTGACCGAATCTTATGTGAAATGCTTGTATTCGTATGGTTGAGTGTGGGGGTACCTCACCACTCATCATTGGCACCGTTGTCAAGGACTTATTTGTTTGTGCACTATGTAGAACATAGGAAATCATTCATATCATTAGAATGCTAGAACGAACCCTTAGGGTTAATCAAAAAAGGACAAGACAATGGTACATTACACGCTAAACAAGACAAATTTTCTTCTTCGCATAAGAGCACTTCACCACCTAGGACTAACACATGAGGTAGTTGGCGGCATAATACATGTAACCAAGATCCACTAGTTCCTCAACAGTTTCATGTGGTATATACTCATTCTGATGACTATGTACCTGATTTCACCTTTATTCTCCACCAAGATGAACAACTTCGTTGGAGAGACTTAGAGGGTAACATAGTATTACCTCTAGACTAATCAATTCTCAACATGCTCCTTCGTGCTCTCACACGAATAGCCATGCCACTTTTATATGCGGAATACGTTGCATGCGATCATGACACAAGGGACTATCATCCCATAGAAGTGCAACATCAAAGGGACTTGCGATAGGAGAGATACCATACATCCTTGAAGGGTAAATGGCCCCACAATGCTCCATACATCTTGAGAGAAATTGAGGATGGTGAACCTGCTTCAACAGGTTCCCCACAAAATGATGTTCCCCCTCCTAATGATCATCAGGAGGTGGTGTATTAAAACCTCCACTCCACTATTCACAACCCTGGTTCTGATACCCACGAACACGAATTGTTTAATGAGGGAACACAAAAACATGATAATGGTAAACGTTCTGATCATGATCATGATCGGGGCCGAGACCACCGAAGAGAAGGTAGAAAACATCATCATGACAATGGTTATTCTTCTTCTTCACCTTCATCTTCATATTCACCCTCTCCTTCAGTGTTTGGATGCAGTCATAAGGAAACCAATCTTGAGGATAAAGGAAAAAAAAGTGAAAAACATCGATGAGATAGTTGAGAACGAGGACAAGGGCACTCTAAGGAATCAAGGCATAGAAGAATGGATAGTAGAGAACCGTGTAGACACCATAGATACTATGAATGAGATCATCATGAAGAACCCCTACTTGCAACTAGAAGCATGCTAGATATAACAGAGGTTGTAAGAGTTTCAACAATGCATCAAAAGAATAGTAGGATCAAGAGGTTAGACATGAACAACATCCCACGATTTGAAGGGGAATCAACGCTAATCGTCAAAATCATTTACAAGCATTCCATGCTGCATGTGCCTTGTAAAACATAGAGAATGAATGGGAAAAATTGAAGTTGTTCCCAAGGACACTAGTGAAAGAAGCTGAAAGCTGGTACCGATCCTTAGAACTGGAATCCATCCAGAGATGAAGTACAATGTTAGAACTATTTAATGATAAGTACCAAACGTACTCCCAATTTTCTAACCTACAAAAGAAAATCCAAGGATGGAAGTAAGGAAATCATGCACCCTTGGATGTTGGCATGGGCTATTATTATGCATTATTACATCATTGCCCTGGCCATGGTTATTCGCAGCGGGATCAACTACGCCATCTCGTGGATGGACTTAGGCATGAAACAAGAAGAACCCTTGGAACGTATGCCCAAGGAATATTATCAGAGCTTAGGTCTTATCAAATTTATAGATTGCAAGAGTAAGTAGCCAAGGAAGAAGGTGAGATATGAAAGAGAGAAAGTGTGGAAGAGTACAACCGAGATCCTTCCCTCCGAAAAAGGGGAGTGAGATTTTGTGAGGAGGAAGAAGGGTCACCACTCAAAGAGATGGTGAATAGGAAAACTTTTCTGCTCCAAAAGTTAACAACAGAAGTGTTGGCAAAGGTAGACCAAATGTGGGACTCCCTTGATAGTAGGTTTAAAACTATTCTCAAAATTATAGAGCAGTCTAGGGAACGAGGTAATGACCATGACAAAAAGAAGAAGAGAGAAGTGGACAATGCACGTAATAAGGGTAAGGGAAAAATGGTCATCACAGAAGAGGTTGTGGATTCAGACACAAACAATGATGGTGGATGCAAGATATGCCAATATGACCATCCTAAGGGATGTTACTGAGTGATCTCACATCTACAAGAGTTTGGGGTGTATGCACTCAACCCACAACTTAACAAATAGCAAGCACCCTGATGATTACCTTATCCCCAAGGTAACCCAAGGTAGTTCCAACAACCTTCAACATATTATCCAAGTGGAACTCCACCACAACTCGTTGAGCAACACCAATAGTGGCAATACCCACAGTCATGGGGGATGCCACCACCAAGGCAACAATACCCCTATTGGCAACCGGACCCATATGGCTACTACGTGAAGCATACAATCTCTCCATGTGGCTTTGTTAGTTATGTTACACCACAACATCACTACCAAGCTCATGAGTATTATAGAACTCCTTCTCCTATGGAAGATAACTGACAAACATACCATCCTTCAAATCCATTCGCAACTCTCACACCAATAGCTCCATTACCACCCACTCCAACAATGCAAGGGGAACCCCCTACTCAACTGTAGCAATGCAATTCCATAAGGGCTATGAATCCTCAACCCGTTGTTGGTTCTAAAAACCATATGAAGAAAATACCTTTCTTTAGAACCAACAATCCAACCAAGCCCTCACAACCACAAGCGTTTGAACCTATGAACGCCTCCCCATCAAATAAGGCTCCTGAGCTCCCTTCAAACCAAACACTGAGCTCAATGCATATGGTTATGTTAACAGATACCGTTACTGATTGGATTAAGGTTGGCCACCTTCCCAAAAAATTCTCTAATCCTAGAAGCCCTCTACTCTATCTCAAAATCATTGGGAATAAGCCATGAAAAGTTGTTCTGGACTTAGGTTCTAGAGTCAACTTAATATCACAAGAGATGTACAAAGCTTGGAACCTGCCTCCATTAAGGAAGAGCAATATTCACCTAGATCTGACCGACCACTCTATCAATGCTCCCTTGGGACTAGTGGAGGAAATCGTTACCATTGTGTGTGGGTGGTCATACTCAACTAATTTCCTAGTGATACAAATGAATAATGATAAAGGGGACTTTCCAATAATAATGGGAAGGGCATGGCTAAGTACTATAGATGCACGACTAGGAATCTGTAATCTTTCCCTAGAAATATCTAAGGAGAACACTTTTGAAAAGATTGAGAAGAAGAAGGTTCCATGCATCACATACAGTGATATAGAGTGTGATTGCATGCAGAAATCATGGGTTATGCAAAGTTCAGCATTTCCTGCTGGCAACCTGTGTTGACAAGACCTTAACCTACAAAAGTGCCTATATGTAGCAGCCACACAACAAGAAGATACCCAGTGGCTGATAGCTGATCAAGAGAGCAACTCAATAATGTGCATGGAATTAACTAAGGGAATAAATTACACCTACATTGAAGGCATAGATGCACTAGAGCAAGTTCATCGCCAACTTCCAAACCTTAACCTAGAAAACATCAACTGGGGGAAGTTGGAAATTCCTAAAGAAGTTAGAAAAGAGCCTTAATAAGAGATTGTTAGTCAATGTGCAATAGACCAAACCTTTCCATGAATTTAGAATAGTCAGTGCACATGGTACCTCTAAGAAGGAACGACCCTACTCACTATTTTTGATCTCCACCTTCCAACTCAATCATGGAGGAGATGGCCACCTCTACTAACCAATTGAGGCCCTCAGTTCCTTTTTAAGTTTTTGTTTTACAAATTTCTTTAATTTTTCTTGTTTTTGTTTTGCAACATCATTTATAATTTTTCATTTCTTTGGGTGATTGTTTATTTTTTCTTTATTTTCTTTTTTTATTTTTGTTCTTATTTTTGTCTTTGTTTGTTTGTTAAGATCATCACCTCATAAGTGTTCCTAATGGTGATATGAAATGTATTCTATTGATTGCTAATGTTTGGTTTTTACCTTTGAGTTATAATGTTGATAGTAAGGTATGGTTCTTTTGATATAATAGGTAATGAGTCCACATCATCCATGCATTCATGAAATTCTATGGTCTCTCTTGGCTTGGAATTGTACGGTCCCTTTCTTAATAATAAAACTATTAATGAATTGGTGATTGGGCATTTCTCAAACTGAGGAAGGACTCAAGGATTCAAAAGGGTGTGACTTCAAGGGGATTTGATGCATTTGTGCTAGCCATTCTCTTAGGTGCTTGGATTTTTTCTTCTTGAGTTTTCCTTACCATTCTGAAGTTGCTCCATTTTCGAGAAGCTGAGCTAATAAAAATAAGTCTTTGCATGGTGTGGTTCTCATGTAAAAAAAATAGTAAGAATTCAAAGCACACCCCTTAGACATAATAATCATCTGGGCTACAAGCATTGGTTATGGAACTAGGTAAACATGTTTCCTCTAACTAAGGCCCTTTCTTGCTTCCTACTTTTCCCTTTCTCGTTTCCTCGAAATGGTGGTAACTCTTTGGTGGAAGCATTCTTGTTACTTCAAGTGGATGGATTGGCCAAGTGTATTAATGTGAAGTCATTGGATGTGGATTGTTTAAGGCTAGATTTGGAATGAGATCTACTCAATCACGTTAACCATAAATACACAAGTGACTGTACACCACCTTATTCTTGGGACTCCATTCCATTCTCTTCTCCCCCTCATTCTTTCTCCATCTTTCAGCTCATTGTCGATTGTATCAATAGTATATATTTTGGTTGATGCATTGTTTTCTCTTTGGTGAATTCTTGGGGTTAAATCTTTAACTCTTGCTTCCAAATGACATTTCTAGAGCCTATGGATTCTTTGAATGTGGGTTTGTTAAGGCATAAAAGGCATGAGCCTACTTTGGGGAGGACCCACTGGCATTCCTATTTGGTGCATCAATTAACTTCTTTTCCTTAAACATTTCTACAATCAACATTTGTTTTGTTAATTCCCACCTCTGACATCCATTTTATAGGCATTATCATTGTTTCTTTTTCCCCATATTTCTTATTCCTTATCTTTTTCCATTCTATCGCTACCAGAGGATCACTCTTAGTCATGGGGGCCCTGGTCCAATTTTCTCAATTTTTCCTAACCCCTACACCTTGGGTAGTCACTAGTGTTATATCTCTAGAATCTGTATTAGCCATCTCACAAATCAACCAATGGACTTTAAATCAAAGCAAGGTATCAAATGTATTATGATTTACTTATCCTTTCTCATATGTGACTATCTTGTGTGTGCAGATGGCAATCATACATCAATGGACTAGACCTAGAGGAAACACTCAGGATGGTCATATGTGACTTGGTTGTGTGTGCAGATGGAAATCATACAGTAATGGACTAGACCTGGAGGAAACACTCAGGATAGATTGGTGTTGGAACAGTTGTGTAAGGAAAAAGATTGATGGCGTGCTCATGGATGGGCAACGAAAAGTGCAATCTTGGTGTTGGCAGCAACACGTCTTCTCCTTTTTTCTCGCTTCTCTCTTAGCTGCCAAATAAGGCTGGATGTCAAATGTACAGAGTGTTCACTCTTGTGGTCATGAACACTAATTTTTCCATGTATTGTAATGTTGATCCATTCATGTGTCACCCCATTTACCATTAGTGTCATTCAAGTCAATAATGTCATACCTTTCTAATATATTGTAAGGAACTCGAGGATAAGTTTTCATTTAGTCATGGGGGTATGATGAGCCATGATATCGCATATGCGATATCGCATTTGCCACGCAATATTGCGTACATGATATCATGTCCTACCTCATCTTCTATAAATAAGAGGCAGTGCCCTTTGTTCCTAGTAGTTAGAGTTAGACCCTTAGCTAGATACTTGCAATTTAGTCATTCCAGAGTTAGAATAATTTCTGTGTGCCTACAGTAGGAGTCATAGAGTGAATGGATCTTTATTCAAGCAATTTGTACCTGAGCACACATTTGTGTACGACAATAAAGACAAACTTTATGATAAACCTTGCATCATACAAATTAAGCTAATTAGTAATTAATTATTGTTGAATGATTAATGCTTTCCTAGTTAATAAATATCTCTCTCAACCTTCAACTCTCTTAATTAAGTACACTCAGTACGACTGCTTTAGCATGCATGTAGCGCTTAGTAATCCAGTAATGATTAGCGTTTGGTAATTCCAGCAGCATTGCACTAGTTCAGGATGTGTACGGCAAGTGGGAATGGATATTGGTGTTAGGAACATTTAGAAACTAGTTAGCAAATAGTTAAGATAAATTAGCCACTTAGTTCTCTCTCCCTCTTCCTTATTAGCAGAAGACATAAAAAAGGTAAAAGCTATAAAAATCATATACCTCAAGCTTACTTAACCATACAACCATGACAATACAAGTAAGTTTAGGAAGACAACAATTGATTAACCCTGAGTGTTCTATTAAAGCACGTAAGCACTTAGTCCTTGGAGTTTGACCGGATCACGCATGAAATGCTCGTATTTGTATGGTTGAGTGTAGGGGTACCTAGCCACTCATCATTATACAAAGATAAAACTTTTCTCTAGAAAATGAGAAAACTAGCTATCTTTAATTAATTTATTAGAAGATTACAATAAGGTTCACAAAATCTATAAGCATTCAAAACCTATCATACTCAAATGATATTGCAAAGCATGAGTGATAAAGTCAATTTTTGATTGGCTACGATATCGTAGCATAAGCTACATCATCTCATAAGTGATATCATGGGGTGCATGCTAGCCTATAAATACAAAACTTAGGTGCATAGATCCACAATAAACCTCATTCCATAGTAGAAAAACTCTTTTAGTTATTTTTATAAATTTATTATTTAACACTTAAAAGTGTATGCCCACAATGTGGTATTGAGTGATTGTACAATGTCTTTATTCAAGTGAACTATACTTGGACATAGTTCATGATTGGCAATAAAAATTGAGATTTCTTATCATCATTGCAGCATCCACTTAGTTTTCTTTTTGTTTACTTAGAATAATTATTCCTATTTTTCCTATTTAATCATTTACTTTACAAGCACTTTCTTTTAAGTGTTAAAAGTAAGCAGTATGGATATGACTAGTTTCAAGCACTAAGCGTAGTTATCTGATAATCTAGTAGAATTATCACTTGGTGTGCCCAGTAGTGGTACACTTGGCAACCCCAATGATGATTGCATGAGTCCAATGCATGTACGGTAGATTAGGATTAGCTATTCATCACCTTAGGATAGAATATATTTGTTTACTATTTTACTTAGACTTAGAAACTATCTTCATTTCATCATGTTTACAGGGAGTAGCAATGGCCCAACAACATCAATTATCATATACTTTATGGTGAGCTAAACCATATACATCAATTTCACTAGCTCCACATGGGAAGATAATGATCTTGAACTTAAATTAATTACTATCATATTCACATTTCCTTATCCATGAACACCTATGACTTGTATGGTTGGGTGTTGGATTACTCCACTGCTCATCATTGGCGATGTTGTTGGGGACAAGTTAATGGAAACAAGTCAATGCATGTTGAGTAATTAATTTCATAAGGATTGTTGTATCAAAATTAAAAGTTAAAATTCATAACCTAAACAATTAAGCACACTTAACCAAATGTCTTAACACCACAACATGGCTTCAAACAAGGATATCTCATCACCTGCCAAGGAGACAAAAAGCGGCAATGACAAAATTAGTAATTAAGAAGAATGAAGTATGCCAATGTAAGCAAGGATCTTATATGTTCATCATGATCCTTATTATCCTAATTTTACTTTCATCTTTTACCAAAATGGGAAACTAAGGTGGATAGATCTCCAAGGTAACATTGTTCTACCTCTAGAGCACTCAACACCCATCATGCTTCAAATAACTATAAGGGGCATGAATCTAAGTAAGACACTTGATTGGTATCATGTGACCAAACACATGACATGAACTTATCAACCCATTAAGGAGAAAGTAAAGAGAGATGTTGTCATGAAAATTAAACATGTACAAAACAAGGGAAAGAAAGTCAACTCTCCTATTTTCTTAGAAGAGCTTGATGGTGATGCATTCATCACTGAGAAACTCCACCAAAATCATGAAGTCCATTCATATACATATATTATCCAACTAGAGAAACCTATTAAAGTTCAACTACATTCCACCCTATTAGAGACATCAAAGAGGGAGGCAACTAACTGAAAGTATAAGCAAGACACAAGGCTAAGAGTTTTTGTTGGATCTTATAGAGAAGAATACTAGAGTCATGAAAGGAGAACAAGCCAAAATCATTCTCCAACTACCTTATCCTTATTCTCATGATCATCAATGGACTCTAATAGGAGAAGGATAAGTTACCAAAACCATGGCAGGGAGGAGAGAAGGACTCATGATCACCATGATTATTCCTTGAGGCATTCAGATGAGGAAGATGAAGGATATCAATGCATAAGATGCAAGGATTGAAGAGAGGATTAAGAAAGGTATGAGCATAGAAGAAGGTATTACTACAATAGAGCACACCAACCCAATCACAATGATGAACCCCTAATGACAACCCATAGCATGATCAACATCTAGAAAGCTATACATATCCCAACTAGGCATGTGAGGGATAGCCATATCAAATGGTTTGATATGAATAACATGCCAAGATTTGAGGGTGGTTATAATGCTAATCCACAACACCATCTCCAAGAATTCCATGATGCCTACACCCTACAAAAAATTGAAAGTGATTGTCAAAAGTTATATTTTTTCTCACAAACACTTGTGAAAGAGGCTAAGAGCTAGTACAAACCACTTGAACCTAAATTGATCAAAATATGGAGTACCATGCTAGAGATCTTCAATGACAAGTACCAAACCTACTCATGGGTATCCAATTTAAGGTAACAAATCCAAGGATGGATGCAAGGGACTCATGAAACCCTTGATATGGTCATGGATGGGTACTATTCACTATTGCACAGATGCCCAAGCCATGGATTCTCACAACAAGAACAACTAAGGTACATTGTAAATGGACTATGGACTAAGACTAGAGAGACACTTGGGATTTATGCCCAAGGCTGATTATTTGAAATGACTACCCATCAAATCTAAAGATTGATTAATCAAGTGACAAAGGAGGAAGGTGAGTTAAGAAATAAGGAATCAATGAAAGAATATAATAAAGACCCATCTATTAGGAAAAGAGATGCAAGAATTTGTGACACTCAAGAGAAAGAAACCTTGAAACAAATTCAATGGAAATAAGACTCTACCAATATAGAAATCTGTAACTGACATTGCAACAAAGCTAGAGAAAATTTGCAATTCAATTGATGAAAAATTTGCAACAACATTGGAAATTGTGGAGGGAAGAATAGAATAATCCTTTGGAAAAGGCAAGGACAAGAAAAAGAACAAAGATTTTAGACAAAATGGCAAAGTGGCTTTAGTGGCTAAGTATTTAGACACAAGCTCCATCGATGAGAAAGGATGTGTCATGTCCCAGTATGAACATTTCAAGGAATGTTGTCTAGTAATAGAACATTTATAGGAGACATAGGCATATGCACTTAATCCTAGGTTTGTTAAAAAACAAATTCCTAGAAGGTTACCTTATTCTCAAGGTAACTACAAGCATAACTTCCAATCAACATACTATCCCAGTGTAGCTTTGCCACAACCATAAGAGCAATACTATTAGCAATGGAAATAGCACCAATCATGGGCCATGCCACCACCACTCCAACAATATTTGTATCAACAGCTAGATCCATATGTATACTATGTCCAATGTTTAATCTTACCAACAAATACAATTGTTCAAAATCCACAGTATTATCTACTAAATTATCATAGACCAATACCACCAAGGATAGATCCAAACTCATACATGCATCCACAAGTAATTAATTCATTAAATCCAACTCATTCCTTGCCATTAGTGCCAGTACCCACTATGCAAGGGGAATTTCCAACCATAGTAGAGAAAATCTACAAGCGTGGTGAATATATAGATAGAGGATCTTACTAGTAATACTCAGGACAATCAAAGAAATGTCCTTTCTTCAAGAAAAATCAAAAAAGGCTGGTAGAGTTGAAACCTCATTAAAAAAAGATTCTTCTATGGAAGATCCTCTTAGAAACAACAAGCTTCCACTATCATCAAATACAAACATGTAGACTATCATGCTAACAGAGATAGTGTCAGATTGGATTAAGGCAAGAACACTTCCTAGGAAAAGAATGGTTCTAGGGGTTTTTTTAATTTATCTATTAGTAGCTAGAAATATATCATGCAAGTCTCTACTAGATTTGGGTTTTGGAGTCAACTTGATCTCTTTAGAAACATACAAAGCATGGAACCCACCTACCATAAAGAAGTGCAACATCTGGTTAGATCTTGCAAATCAATTTATCACCATTTCTTTGGGATAGATAGAAGATGTAGTGACCACTTTTAATTGGTGGTCCTATCCAGTAGACCTTTTAGTGATTGACATGAAAAATAATGATATGGAATTTCCAATCCTAATGGGGAGAGCATGGCTTAGCACAATGGATGCTAAGTTAAACATGTGAGACTTGTCTATTAACATCTCTAAGGAAGATAAGCATGGAGCCATACATTTACAAAGGATTCCATGCATTACTACTTATAAAGATGGATGCAATTGTGGATCAACCTTTTAGAATGTCAGCACAATCATTACACTAGTCCACAACAAGCATGAAAAACAAGTGTGTGCATAGCAAAGAGCAGGGGTTACAAAACCAGAAGATACTAAGTGGCCAACAACTGAGAACTTTCAATTGTCCAAAACATGCATGGAACAATCTAAATGATTTATTAATTCCTATTCTAAAAAAAATAATCCCAACTAAGAACTTACAACTGGAAATACTCAACCACAATCATATACTAATGGAAAGAGGAACTAAGGACTTAGATGATAAAAATTTGATTACCATCACAATTATATGGTATGATAATGAAAAAAATAAATCACTAAGAATGCTAAGTGAGAAACCTTAAGTGTATGATCTAGGGGAACTAGGGTGCATTTTTTGAACACTTTCCCATGAGTTTAGTCATGGGGGATGATGAGTGGCGAGGTAGCCCTACACTCAACCATACGAATACGAGCGTGCACGCGCGATCCGGTCGAACTTCGCAGACTAAATGCCTTAACGCCACAAGAAACACTTGGGGTTAATCATTCGTTGTCTTCCCAGGCTTGCTTGTATGTGTCACGATGTATGGTTAAGCAAGTCTGAGGTATGTGATTTTTTTGGTATTTTCAG